>JAEQBA010001828.1:135412-148765 GCA_019434445.1 Phalangium opilio | reverse complement strand
GGTTGTATGTCCATAAACAGGCTAATCCTTTCTATGCGCAACGACAGAATCTTGTTGTTCGCGATTTTTACCATTAGCTCTATGGCCGTTTCATACTTCCCCCCCCCCGAAGGGGGGTTATTATGAACTCCTGGTAGTAGTAATAGTAGTTGTGGCCGGAGTTTTCGCTCTCGTTATCGTTTATTTTTTAGCTTAAAAGGATCTCTATATTACCACAACCCACCCATAGGGGTAACTGGGCGCGCCATAGTCCCAGTCCCCCTTTCAAAATACAAGGGGGGACGTAAAAGGAGGCCGAGCTATTGCGCCTCTCCTCAGTCGGAAAATATGACTGTAATTTTTTTCTCATTCGCTTCGCGCTGACGTGCACGAGTTTTCAAGAACCAATGAGATGCTGGTTGTAATTTAGAGGCGGCGGGGATTAACTCCGGACACGTCTACGTTTGGACTGGAGATAAATCTGCATGGAAATGTGGCGCGAATTTATACCTTCGCCCTAATAAACTAAATATCCCTTCTTGGTTTTTACCTTTGATCTTTGTCGTCTGCTTGGTTAAATTTCTCCTCTTTACAAATAAAATTAATCAAGTGTTCCGCCTTCTCCTATATTAAAGAATATCCGTTAACCATCCATAAGTGACATAATATCATAAATATGATAAGTTTAATTCCTAGCAGGGATAGATTTAATTTTTGAAGCAGGAATGGAGAACAGAGTAATCTGGGCGCGCTTCAAAGTCCCAGACCCCATTCCACGAGACGGGGGTATGAAAGAAGAAGCGGGTCACAGCGACAGCAGTAGAAATCAATTACGTCACTATTTTTTGCCGTCCCCGTCAGCAACGTCGTCAAAACGTAGTTTAAGTGAGCAGCCAATAACATAATTTAAACTTTCGTTACGTGTTGGTTGGAGGGAGGGAAATGGTAACCGTTCTCCATTCCTACTTCTAAAATTAAATCTATACCTGATATAACTAAGAAGGAAAGACACTGTTGTGAAACTTTGCCTTCGATATCGCTTTTTGAAATGAAGACACTACTTACTATTCAGTGGCACACTTATTGATGTAACGATACTTATGCCCTAATGTTAAACGTTACGTTGCGGAATATATAATCGAAGTTGAAGTTCACGTGGTGCTAATATCACTTGTCTGCGTTAAGTATTAAAATTGAGACGCGATACAATCTTGAAAGTGCTGACTAATTACTTTGAAGGGTAATATATTATATATTATTATTATATATGATTTTATATTTGAATTGTAATACTGTACATGAAAAACGTTAAAACTGATATTATTATACTAATATTAGTTTTATCAGAAGAAATTTCTTTTCTTCTGGTTTTATGTAAATTAGCAAAAAAGCACTTGTTTCACCACAATGACCCCAATTTTCGAATAGGTTTTCGTAACAGAGTTAAAAATTAGTCTGTCAATTATTCCATGTTTTTAAATGGAAGTATAATTAATTTTTAGGTATATAAGTACTCTTAACAATTATATACATTTATAAAATATAAAATAATAGCAAATAAATAACTACATTTTTAAAATACAAAATAATAGCAAATATTTAACTACATTTTTAAAATACAAAATAATAGCAAATATTTAACTACATTTTTAAAATACAAAATAATAGCAAATATTTAACTACATTTTTAAAATACAAAATAATAGCAAATATTTAACTACATTTTTAAAATACAAAATAATAGCAAATATTTAACTACATTTTAAAATACAAAATAATAGCAAATATTTAACTACATTTTAAAATACAAAATAATAGCAAATAAATGACTACATTTATAAAATATAAAATAATAGCAAATAAATAACTACATTTTTAAAATACAAAATAATAGCAAATATTTAACTACATTTTTAAAATACAAAATAATAGCAAATATTTAACTACATTTTTAAAATACAAAATAATAGCAAATATTTAACTACATTTTTAAAATACAAAATAATAGCAAATATTTAACTACATTTTTAAAATACAAAATAATAGCAAATATTTAACTACATTTTTAAAATACAAAATAATAGCAAATATTTAACTACATTTTTAAAATACAAAATAATAGCAAATATTTAACTACATTTTTAAAATACAAAACAATAGCAAATAAATGACTACATTTTTAAAATACAAAATAATAGCAAATAAATAACTACATTTTTAAAATACAAAATAATAGCAAATAAATAACTACATTTTTAAAATACAAAATAATAGCAAATAAATAACTACATTTTTAAAATACAAAATAATAGCAAATAAATAACTACATTTTTAAAATACAAAATAATAGCAAATAAATAACTACATTTTTAAAATACAAAATAATAGCAAATAAATAACTACATTTTTAAAATACAAAATAATAGCAAATAAATAACTACATTTTTAAAATACAAAATAATAGCAAATAAATAACTACATTTTTAAAATACAAAATAATAGCAAATAAATAACTACATTTTTAAAATACAAAATAATAGCAAATAAATAACTACATTTTTAAAATACAAAATAATAGCAAATAAATAAATACATTTTTAAAATACAAAATATAAAATAATAGTTAATAATAAATAAATTAAGAGAGCTTTATTATATTGGCGAAGCTTGGAATCAGAGTCGTCGCTCGACGACTCTACCCTTCGTTTTGAACATACAGACCTCCGCTTGGTGAAACTATAAATGAGAGAATAAAATTGTTTCGCAACTGTTATACAATATTACCTAATAAACTTGATTCTTACGGTTTAATGGCGGCGTCGGCTGCGGGAGCTTCGGCCGCTGGAGCTTCGGCCGCTGGAGCTTCGGCCGCTGGAGCTTCGGCCGCTGGAGCTTCGGCCGCTGGAGCTTCGGCCGCTGGAGCTTCGGCCGCTGGAGCTTCGGCCGCGGGAGCTTCGGCCGCGGGAGCGTCTAGTACAAGACTTACGTCTAGTATTATCGTTTCATCCTAGAATAAAAAAAGTGGTTGATTATTAAATCCCAAATTTAGCGTCGAAATAACAGAAAGTAATTAGGAAATGGCGGGGTTAATGAAAGCCTTCGACGTAGGTGAAAAGTCATAGATTCAGGTAGAGCGACGCCTGGTGAGGCGCTGTCAAATGGGGCTTAGTAATGCAGACTGAATATAGGAAGATGGAAGTCCTGCGAAATTAACCACCGAGTGTAGTCAATAATTCTCGCTTCCGTCGTTCTCCCTCGAACTAGCTCTCACTTGTAAGTCTGTCTCTAGCATTACGGAGTATAGGAAGCGTCATACTTACGGACGATATCTTACAAACTTATGACAGTATTGAAAGGGGATTCCCCCCCCCCCTCCCCCAAGCATACCGCGAGTGACTGCTAATATTTATCGTCCAGTTGGCTCAAAGGCAAGTTGAATTCCCTCATTCCTGTTATTTGGATTTGTTTTTGATTTTACATGGGAGGGCGTGGACCTTACTTGATAATCAGCTTTTTGTTGATTCGCTGGAATCGCTGGGTCCGGTTCCGCTTTCTTCGGTTCAACTTTCTCGGCGCTGACCACCTACAAACATTTATTATTAATTCAATTCTGTTTCCTTCACACGCTGATCTTACGTTTACTTTCGTAACATCCTTGGGTTTTGCACGGCTAGGACGGATGCCAAAGTCTTTCGACGCTCCTTGAATTCTTTTAGAAACCGACTCCCGAAATGGTCTTAAACCAACTGCACTCTCTGGGGCCGGCTGCGATCTGTTATAATGTCGGTTGCCACCCCTAAATTAAAGTTTGAACCCGTCCTCTTGGGAAGTTACGAGAATTTTACTACCCCCCCCCCACTGGGAGCCACGTATTATTATCCCTTAGATGTTTTTTAACGTGAAAATGTAACAAAAGAATAGACCATTAATTCCATAAGAAAAGAAAACACATCCTATGGGTTAGGCTACCCGTAGTAGGCTATTTCCCTCGCCCCAAAAAGCACCGCAAGAGGCAGTGCGAGTTTCCCAGTCTCCCACATCCTTTATTACGTCGAAAAAGGTCTATTGCCACACGCGTACGCGTCTATTGTACGTGTTTAACGCAGGTTCGACCTTTTTTACGTCGAAAAGGTCTATAGGGAGAGGGCAAACCCATTCTTGCCACGTCATAGGCTTATATCTCTTACCTCGATTCCATCCCCCTAACGGGGGAATTTCAGTATCGCGCCTACAAACGCTCCCCTAAGTAGAGGTATAAAATGACGTCGAATGTTCTTTCCCTCCCTGACAAACGCCCTCTCCCTATTGCCACTTCCTATTGCACGTGTTTAACGCAGACAACGAACCTCTGAAACATCAAGGACTTTTAGAAATGGGAGGAACTCGCCACATAAAAAACTGTACGTAAACTTTATACATAATAAAACTTTTTAATTTTTGGGACAAATCGGGTTAAAAAATTAGTTCGAAACGTGTTCCTTTTTCTTATGAAATTAATGGTATATTCTTCTGTTACATTATCACGTTAAACAAGTTGGGAAAACCAAAATATTACCTCTCCGAGTCGGTGGAAAAGACTAATATACGACTCAATATCGAAATACTAGACCAACATTTTTTCGCTTTGTTTTGTCTAACGAGGCTGAAGTCATTGAATAGTTTTCTCTACATTGTCAAAATATATAATCATCCGCTAATCCTAGGTTTCAAATCATTACTTACAAAGAATATATAAGTTCTATGTTAAATTTTATTCTCTAATGCATACCACTAGCTTTGCCTTATATAACGTTTAATTCAGAATAAAATATGTAAGACACAATTTCCATTAGAACATACCTTTACGAGAAGATCTTGTGTCCGTTCTAACGAAAAATTGAACTTTCCTTATCAGTTTTTCAAGGTTATAGAACTGAAAGGGTTTCTTTTACCTTAGCGTTTATCTCGGTAATTTTAAAGTTCACTTTCAAATCATGAATCTTTATTTAATCTTTAGTCTCCCTAATTAAAACAACATGAAATGTCCTAAACATATCTCTAATTTTCATTACTACCAATTTATGCAAAACTACTAATGGCTAATTCGAACCAAAAAAAACAACCACTCGTACGTCAAAAACAAGCTTCTGGGAAAACCCACTTATGTTTAGTAAGTCGACAGAATTAATAATAATAAAATATTTATTGCCTGTGCTCATCAAGTGTCCATTATAAACTGACTACAAAGTAGCTAGCTCCTTTATGAGGAAACCTCGTTAATCGCTATAGGTGGCGCGCACTAGTGGAATAGATCAGGGAATACTAGTGGCGAGACTAACAATATATGATAATGTTGTTAAGAGTATATAGCAAGAGTATATATCAAGTGTATTAATAAAGTATATAACAGGAGCATATAACATATTTCATTCTTTAAAAAATTTAAGTATTACGAAAAAGTTTTGGATTGAAAATATTAGTTCTTGTTCGGGTTGACCTTGGTTGTTGTGTACTTGCTGTAAATGTGTAAATGGTGCTCGTGTGCTGGGTATGGCGGATACAGAAATTGTCTTGGGAAATGGGGAAGTTCCCGGAGAAATTCGAGTAGCGCTGTTCGGGTGTTGTCCAGCGTCTGAGCAGTCGTCGTGCCAGAAGTACTTAAAGTCCTAATGTTTGATATTGATGTTGTACGTGGCGGTTCGACTTTACGCGGTGTAATTACAACCACTATTTGCTTTTGGTCTGGTCTTGACGTTTGAAGTATAGTAGGAGATCGGATCTCTGTTGCTGAAATCGGTGAATGAGTTTGAGTTGTTAAGACTGAAATTTGATTTTGCAAGGGTCGTGGTGTTGGAGATGTGTTCTGTGTTGCCGAGGTCGGTGAATAAATTGTTGAAATTGAAGTCTGTTTTTGTATGGGTGATGGTAATCTTCCTAGTCTGACTCTTGAAGTTGTTCGGTAAGTATTGGCCGCAGGATCGGGTAGATTGGTTTAAGTTTGCCTCAAATGCTTAACACAATTGGCCTCCACCTGTTGTACTTCTTGTGCCGTGTTGGGTTCAGCGTAGTCGCTTTGAGGTACCGTACTGTGTAGGTGTGTCGGACGTATTTGGTGGTGAGTTCTCCGCAATGTTTTTCCGTCATTTATCTTCAGGATATACGACAAGGGCTCTTTGCTTCCGTGTAGTACTTCTGCAGGTTTCCATTACCGTGGTCCGACATGGTAATATACTGGTCTCCCGGCCTTTAGGGTTTCAGGTATTGTGCGGTGCGCGTGATTTTGACGTTTAATCATTGGGTTTTTTAATCCAGTAAGGTTTGCGAATATGACAAGTTGAAAAGTGCGTTCGAAGTGTTTGTTTTGTTTATAGTTAACGGTGTTCAGGTACGGCGTCCTTTTAACATCTCGCTGGGTGACGGTAGCTTTCCAATGGGCGTCGAACGATATTCCATAAGAACATACTGTAGGTCACGACCTTCCTGTTGCGCTTTGATTGCCAGGTTGTTTATTGTTTGTATGGTTCGTTCTGTCATACCGTTGCTTTTTATGAATGGTATGCGCTGGATGTTACGTGTTCTACTGCCCATTGTTGGAGTAAACCCTTGAAAAAGCTCGAGTTAAAGGGAGGACCATTAACAGACACCTATTTCTGCGGAGCACCATATCGACAGAATTGTGGATTTAGGAACTTTATTATCGCTTTATCATTAGTGCTTCGTAACACTCGAGCTTCTACGCATTTGGAGTAATAGTCAACTAGAATGATCAGATTTGTATTATTGATGTGGAAGAGATCCGCACCAACAGTGTGCGAGGGTAGCTGAGGTACATCGTGAGGCGTAAGCGCATAGCGTGTTGGAACGATCCCTTTTTTCGGCAAGTTGTACAGTTCTGGACATACTTTGTGATGTCTCTTTTCATTTGTGGCCAGTAGAGATACAGCTTGGCTTTAGATAGGCACGCGGTTATTCCTTGATGAACTAAGTGAATTTGGGTCATGGCATCACGGCGGAGCACTTCGGGACGTAAAGCGCATCCCCTCGGTAAATTAGGCCTTCTGATACATGAAGTTCTTCTTTTATCGCCCAGAACGGCTTTAACTCGGTGTGTAATTTTTCGTATGCAGATGGCCATCCTTCTTTTATGTAGAAAAAATCGTTTGTGCAGCTGGCTCAGATGCGGTAGCGTTGTTGAATTGAGTTTGTTTTCCTTGAAACAGAGCCACACTCCCGGCTCATCGGTTTCTAAGTAGGATGAGTCAATTTCTGTCGTGGATTGAGGAGCGCGTGACAACTTGACGGGCACTTGTAAATGAGTGCCAGGTATGTGAACCATCGTTATTATTTGGCATCTGAGCAGGCGAAGAACAAAGCGCTGGATGCGTGGTGAGAGTCTTAATGATGACAATTAAAGGTTTATGATTGGCCTGTAGGATAAAGGGGACTCCAATGACATAATAGTGGGATCTTTCGCACGCGTAGACTATGCCTAGAAGTTCACGTTCTATTGGCGCGTAGTTTAGTTGAGTGCGGGTGAAAGATGTTGAAGCATACTCAACAGGTTTACCATTTTGTAGTAGTACTGCACCGACGCCTATTAGGCTGCTTTCTACTGATATTGTCCTGGTGGCTTGCGAATTGTATTAGGCCAGTACTGGGGACGAGGAGATTAGACGTTTAGGTTTTAGGAAGACAGCTTCCCTCTTTGCGTCCCACATGAATGAGACCTCTTTCTTCAGGAGCTCGCGTAGTGGAGCTGTAATTGTTGAGTGTTGGGGCAAGAATTTTGCCAAATAATTCACCATGCCAAGGAATCTTGGTATTGATTTTTTGTCTGTTGGGGACGGTATTCATTGACTCGCTTGAACTTTTTTGGTGAAATTTCGAGGCCTTTGGAGGACAGGATGTTGCCCAAGTATTCTATCTTGTCTACCACTAGTTGCTGGAAATAATTCTGACGCTGAGGAGAGACCATAAGGTAGCCGGAGGAATCTGTATCGTCCGTAAGGTGTTGCGAATGTACACAAGTAAGAGCTTGGTTCATCCAGCTCTATGTGCCAGAACGCACTTTGCGCGTCCAGGACGGTGTAGATCAGCGTAGATTTGTTGAGCGGTAGGCATTGGATAGTAGGGTTCCGGGTGTGACCTTCCTTTTGGTTTTTCCACTATTAAGATTGGGTGGACCCAATCGGTGAGCTCCGTGACGGGCACTATGATGCCTAACTGTTGCATGCGTTGCAATTCCCGTTGTACTCTTGATTGCACCCACACAATACAATAATGGTTAGCGTCCTTTTTCTACGATGGTAAAAAAAAGTTTTAAACCCCATCATAGGTGATAATGTTAAAGATAAAAAACACTTCTTGTTAAATTGTGAACTAAACTTTATTCATCTGTTTTTATTTAAACATTAGTAATAACTAATATGGATACGACTAGTATCGCTCTTTGTACAAACGCATCTTCACGTAAATAAACTTGTTCACTATACGTAACACAGAAGTGATTTTTTTTTATATTTAACGATAGGCTTACCAATTATATCTGATGAGAGAATAGTAACTCTGCCAACTGAACATACCATTTTCAGCAACCCTTCATATCTAGATATCACAGTTACCACTTCCACAGTTTCCAATTTGAGCGACCATTTCGGGCAGTAGGTTTCCAATTTGATAGACCATTTTGGGCAGTTGGTTTCCAATTTTAGCGACCCTTGAGGGCAATAGGTTTCCAATTTGAGCGACTCTTGCGGGCAATAGGTTTCCAATTTGAGCGACCCTTTCGGGCAATAGGTTTCCAATTTGAGCGACTCTTGCGGGCAATAGGTTTCCAATTTGAGCGACCCTTTCAGGCAATTTAGGTTTCTAATTTGAGCGACCCTTTCGGGCAATAAGTTTCAAATTTGAGCGACCCTTTCGGGCAATAGGTTTCCAATTTGAGCGACCCTTTCGGGCAATAAGTTTCAAATTTGAGCGACCCTTTCGGGCAATAGGTTTCCAATTTGAGCGACCCTTTCGGGCAATAGGTTTCCAATTTGAGCGACCCTTTCGGGCAATAGGTTTCCAATTTGAGCGACCCTTTCGGGCAATAGGTTTCCAATTTGAGCGACCCTTTCGGGCAATAGGTTTCCAGTTCAAGCAACCCTTTCGGGTGAGTTCAATTTACAAAGCTCCTAGAGCTAGGATTTCCATCAACCATTAATTACGGCTGATCATACAAAGCTCCGAGAGCTAGGACTTTCACCAACCCTTTACTTCAGGGTTATAATACAAAGCTTCTACAGCTAGGGTTTTCAACAACTTAAAAAAGTAAAGCTTCAAACCCATCTGGGTTATAAGTTCATTTTACAAAGCTCCTAGAGCTAGGATTTCCATCAACCATTGATTACGGCTGATTTTACAAAGCTCCGAGAGCTAGGACTATCACTAACCCTTTCGGGTTATAATACAAAGCTTCGAGAGCTAGGACTATCTCTAACCCTTTCGGGTTATAATACAAAGCTTCGAGAGCTAGGACTATCACTAACCCTTCCGAGTTACTATGCAAAGCTTCTACAGCTAGCACTTCAACTCAATTTGGGCAACCCTTTCTATAGCAGTGGCGTAGCGTGACTTTATCCCACCCGAGGCCAACAATAGATTTTCTGCCCTCCCTTTTTTCGCAGTTATGCTTATTAAACTCTGTAATAAAGCTGTGATAATGTTTCACTGTTTTCTAAAGGATTAAAATGAAATGTATTTCATTAAATAAACTTTTATTTTGCTTTTTTTAATGCAAAGTCTTTAGTATGGTGATAAAAGTTGATTTATACCTATTGTTTGATTGTCAAGTTAAGGAGATTTGTTAATCTCGACTTGGACATTGTAGACTAATACATTTGATCAATTTCAATTCCGAGAATCTTCTCTCAACTCTCATACTTAATGCAGCTTTGATGAATATTATCAGCACTACAATGTTAGGTAACCGCTTTCAAGTTTCGACTAAACAGTACAATCTAATCCCCTAGAATAGAGATCCTTTCACCCCCTCACGCTACGCCACTAAATTATGCATTACTTTCAAAGATACCTCTTTCATCATACAAAGCTCCTATAGAGCTAGGATTGCCATCAACCATTGATTACGGTTGACTTTACAAAGCTTCGAGAGCTAGGATTTTCACTAACCCTTTCGGGTTATAATACAAAGCTTCGAGAGCTAGGACTATCACTAACCCTTTCGGGTTATAATACAAAGCTTCGAGAGCTAGGACTTTCACAGACCCTTTCGGGTTATAATACAAAGCTTCGAGAGCTAGGACTTTCACAGACCCTTTCGGGTTATAATACAAAGCTTCGAGAGCTAGGATTTCCATCAACCATTGATTACGGTTGACTTTACAAAGCTTCGAGAGCTAGGATTTCCATCAACCATTGATTATGGCTGACTTTACAAAGCTTCGAGAGCTAGGACTATCACTAACCCTTTCGGGTTATAATACAAAGCTTCGAGAGCTAGGGCTTTCACAGGGTTATAATACAAAGCTTCGAGAGCTAGGGCTTTCACAGGGTTATAATACAAAGCTTCGAGAGCTAGGGCTTCCACAGGGTTATAATACAAAGCTTCGAGAGCTAGGGCTTTCACAGGGTTATAATACAAAGCTTCGAGAGCTAGGGCTTCCACAGGGTTATAATACAAAGCTTCGAGAGCTAGGGCTTTCACAGGGTTATAATACAAAGCTTCGAGAGCTAGGGCTTTCACAGGGTTATAATACAAAGCTTCGAGAGCTAGGGCTTCCACAGGGTTATAATACAAAGCTTCGAGAGCTAGGGCTTTCACAGGGTTATAATACAAAGCTTCGAGAGCTAGGGCTTTCACAGGGTTATAATACAAAGCTTCGAGAGCTAGGGCTTTCACAGGGTTATAATACAAAGCTTCGAGAGCTAGGGCTTTCACAGGGTTATAATACAAAGCTTCGAGAGCTAGGGCTTTCACAGGGTTATAATACAAAGCTTCGAGAGCTAGGGCTTTCACAGGGTTATAATACAAAGCTTCGAGAGCTAGGGCTTTCACAGGGTTATAATACAAAGCTTCGAGAGCTAGGGCTTTCACAGGGTTATAATACAAAGCTTCGAGAGCTAGGGCTTTCACAGGGTTATAATACAAAGCTTCGAGAGCTAGGGCTTTCACAGGGTTATAATACAAAGCTTCGAGAGCTAGGGCTTTCACAGGGTTATAATACAAAGCTTCGAGAGCTAGGGCTTTCACAGGGTTATAGTACAAAGCTTCGAGAGCTAGGGCTTTCACAGGGTTATAATACAAAGCTTCGAGAGCTAGGGCTTTCACAGGGTTATAATACAAAGCTTCGAGAGCTAGGGCTTTCACAGGGTTATAATACAAAGCTTCGAGAGCTAGGGCTTTCACAGGGTTATAATACAAAGCTTCGAGAGCTAGGGCTTTCACAGGGTTATAATACAAAGCTTCGAGAGCTAGGGCTTTCACAGGGTTATAATACAAAGCTTCGAGAGCTAGGGCTTTCACAGGGTTATAATACAAAGCTTCGAGAGCTAGGGCTTTCACAGGGTTATAATACAAAGCTTCGAGAGCTAGGGCTTTCACAGGGTTATAATACAAAGCTTCGAGAGCTAGGGCTTCCACAGGGTTATAATACAAAGCTTCGAGAGCTAGGGCTTTCACAGGGTTATAATACAAAGCTTCGAGAGCTAGGGCTTTCACAGGGTTATAATACAAAGCTTCGAGAGCTAGGGCTTTCACAGGGTTATAATACAAAGCTTCGAGAGCTAGGGCTTTCACAGGGTTATAATACAAAGCTTCGAGAGCTAGGGCTTTCACAGGGTTATAATACAAAGCTTCGAGAGCTAGGGCTTTCACAGGGTTATAATACAAAGCTTCGAGAGCTAGGGCTTTCACAGGGTTATAATACAAAGCTTCGAGAGCTAGGGCTTTCACAGGGTTATAATACAAAGCTTCGAGAGCTAGGGCTTTCACAGGGTTATAATACAAAGCTTCGAGAGCTAGGGCTTTCACAGGGTTATAATACAAAGCTTCGAGAGCTAGGGCTTTCACAGGGTTATAATACAAAGCTTCGAGAGCTAGGGCTTTCACAGGGTTATAATACAAAGCTTCGAGAGCTAGGGCTTTCACAGGGTTATAATACAAAGCTTCGAGAGCTAGGGCTTTCACAGGGTTATAATACAAAGCTTCGAGAGCTAGGGCTTTCACAGGGTTATAATACAAAGCTTCGAGAGCTAGGGCTTTCACAGGGTTATAATACAAAGCTTCGAGAGCTAGGGCTTTCACAGGGTTATAATACAAAGCTTCGAGAGCTAGGGCTTTCACAGGGTTATAATACAAAGCTTCGAGAGCTAGGGCTTTCACAGGGTTATAATACAAAGCTTCGAGAGCTAGGGCTTTCACAGGGTTATAATACAAAGCTTCGAGAGCTAGGGCTTTCACAGGGTTATAATACAAAGCTTCGAGAGCTAGGGCTTTCACAGGGTTATAATACAAAGCTTCGAGAGCTAGGGCTTTCACAGGGTTATAATACAAAGCTTCGAGAGCTAGGGCTTTCACAGGGTTTAATACAAAGCTTCGAGAGCTAGGGCTTTCACAGGGTTATAATACAAAGCTTCGAGAGCTAGGGCTTTCACAGGGTTATAATACAAAGCTTCGAGAGCTAGGGCTTTCACAGGGTTATAATACAAATTCGAGAGCTAGGGCTTTCAAAGGGTTATATACAAAGCTTCGAGAGCTAGGACTTTCACAGGGTTATAATACAAAGCTTCGAGAGCTAGGCTTTCACAGGGTTATAATACAAAGCTTCGAGAGCTAGGACTTTCACAGGGTTATAATACAAAGCTTCGAGAGCTAGGACTTTCACAGGGTTATAATACAAAGCTTCGAGAGCTAGGACTTTCACAGGGTTATATACAAAGCTTCGAGAGCTAGGATTCACAGGGTTATAATACAAAGCTTCGAGAGCTAGGACTTTCACAGGGTTATAATACAAAGCTTCGAGAGCTAGGACTTTCACAGGGTTATAATAAAAGCTTCTACAGCTAGGAAGTTCACCAACCATAACGGTATACTAAACTTTACAGCTATTCTTTTTAACGAAACATATTCCTTATGATACGAATAGTACGATTCTTGTGAAGAGGCCTCGAATCTGTCTGAAAAGTTTGTTTCCGAACGCTAAATCTAACTGGCAATGATAGTCAGTTGAAATTTTCTCTTCAAGGACCGGCAGAAGAGACATGTTAAAAGAATCAAAGAACATTTTCAGGCCGTTTTACCTTTTAAAAAATTTATATTAAAATCTCCAACTACAACTGTCGGAACAGAGGCATCGTATCTAATATCGAATAAAGGATTAAAATCCTCAAAAT
>JAEQBA010001828.1:89879-133955 GCA_019434445.1 Phalangium opilio | reverse complement strand
CTCTGAGTCTCTTTCTCCACTAGAAGAAAGACTTCTGGCTGTTTATGGGACAGAATTTGAAAGCGGACTTCAAAACACAAGGAATTATGCATAATTGTTAGTACAATTAATAATTTCAAATAGATTAGATACCAATGAAATCTAATCATACATTATAAGATATGTTCTTCCATAATATGACACACTTGCTAAGCTTCGTAATGCTAGAGACTTACTGAGAGCTGGTTTGAGAGCGTGACAATTGACTAAAACGCGGTTTTGCAGTCCATCAATTGATTTCAATTCCTATTTATTCTGTACCGAGCCTTTCACCGCGCCTCACCTGGCATACGTTGCTTACGAGAATCTATAAACGTTTAACCAACAAGCTCTCAGTAACCAGTTATTACAAACTTATGGAACATCTTGTAGGAACTTATGGTCTAATTTATAACTGATAATGTAGGAGAACAACCATGATCATAGTGATTGCGGAAGTAATAATGGTCCAAAAGATAGGTCCAGTGTAAGTGGATGTAGTAAAGATCCACAATATATGGAATCCTTGGTCATGGAGGAAACTCCAATTTATGTCGGGTTGGAAAACTTCGAGGTGATTGAAAGCCCTCCAAACCCCAAAAAAGATCTTCCGCACATAATCCATGTGTCGACGAGGGCAGTTGTGACGTCGTTGAAAATCACGGAAAAAAAATGAGGACTGAAGCAGTGAAACATAGTAAGTTGTCTCCTATGATAAAATTAGTGCTTTTCTGTTCATTCTGCTTAAACGACCATTATTTGCTGAAATCTGTAGGTGGATTAGACGAGAAGGGCAAATGCCATCAGAATTCCAAAAATGATTCGGCTTTAAAAGCGTCATCAGACATTTTAGAGAAGTTACAAGTGACTCAAAACGAAGCACTGTCAGAAATTGCAAAAGCTATAAATCGACAAGCAAAAGCTAATGAAGAAATAGCTGCAAATCAAAAAGTTATGATTGAGCAAACAAAAGAATTAATTTTAATTAAAAAGGAGAAAAATATGGTGGCAAAATTAAAATTGGCAGCAAGCAGAAGGCAAGCAGATGCAATGGTGGCCGTTTTAGAACAAATCGCCCGAAAATGACCAATTTTATTCAAGCCATGCTATTATTTATAAAAGCCATTCTATTATTTATTCAAGCCATGCTATTATTTTTTCAAGCAATTCTATTATTTATTCAAGCCATGCTATTATTTTTCAAGCAATTCTATTATTTTTTCAAGCAGTTCTATTATTTTTTCAAGCAACTCTATTATTTTTTCAAGCAATTCTATTATTTTTTCAAGCAATTCTATTATTTTTTCAAGCAATTCTATTATTTTTTCAAGCAATTCTATTATTTTTTCAAGCAATGTTCAAAAACATGCAAAACCATAAAAAATAATTAAATTTTTTTCTTATGTTCAACGTGTAAATCTCAGTCTTATGATTTGTTGCCTTGTTTCCATCCCTGCTAAAAACCAATCGTCTCGCCTCGGTCCAGCTGGACCTCTGACTTCGTGCCACACTGGATTATCTTCCCATAGTCTGTCCATTTCTCCAAATTCACCAGGTTGTAAAGGTTCTAAATCATTAAAATCTTCAGGGACTCCTCTTAACCGACATATGTTATGAAGAATAATACAAGCATAAATAATTTTGCTTGCTTTATCTGGTGCGTAGTGCAGCGCCCTGTCTTTGAGAAGGCAACGGAAACGCTGTTTAAGAACACCATTACAACGTTCTATAACAGATCTGGCAGACTGCTGACACCTTGAAAATCGCTCCTCTGGCGAGTTTTCAGGCGGATTAATAATTGGTGTTATTAACCATGGGCTAAGCGGATATCCACTGTCACCTAAAGAATAAAATGGGTTAACTTTAATAAAACTATTTGCACGATTAGCGTAAGCCTAAAAGATCTGTTCCATAAGTTCATCATCAGTTAATGAGAGCTTGTTGTAGAGTACTGCTAGTGAAACGTCATAGAGTTTCGTAATATGTTATTCTTACCTAGCAGCCAAGATCCTTTTAAAACTCCTTCCCGGTGGAGCCTCTCCAAATACCCAGATATATGGGATGTTTTGTATATGTATGTATCGTGTGTTGAGCCTGCAAATTTTGCATTTGCTTGCAAAATTACAAGATCGTAGTCGCAAATCTATTTGATGTGTAAATTTGTTTGAAGATCAATATACATTTTAACAACGCAATTGCAAACAACTGATAATTCTATAGTCTTACAAGTTGTACGTTTATGGAATGAAAATGTTTTCTATTGACATATATAAACTCCCTGTTTTCACCATTAACTTTGGAAGGAGGAACAATAGCAACATGTGTGCAATCTATTGCACCTAACACTCCGGGAAAATTAGTTTTTTCCATGAATCTATATGGAATTTTCTATTCGTTAAAAACCACCATTCCAGAACTCTAAATAATTAACATTATTACCTAATTTTTTAAGGGATCTAGAGGCTTCTGTTGTAGGAAACTTGATCCATTTATCCCCCAAATTGTCCGCGATAGCTGCCGTAACACTGGTCAAAACACGACTTACTGTTGGCTGACTCACATTCAAGTACAAATCCTGCCCTACACATAACTGATAGGAGCCTACAGCGTAAAAACGCAAGGCTATCAATATCTGAAAAACGTCAACAGTCAACACACATCAATATACCACTACACCATAAACAACTGTATAAGATCATGGATTAAATATACCTTAAGGTATATTTAATCCATGATAAGATTAATTAATACTACTCACTTTTGAATCAACAGGCAAATTTGTTTTCCTCTTTCCCGACAAAGGCCTAGCTAACACTTCGCATAATTCCAAAACAATGCATTTTTCCAACCGAAATAATCTTCTAAAGTTTAAGTCACTTAACTCGAACGCTTTTGACTTATCGCGTATTACTCTTTCACGTCCAAAATTGCGTCTATTTACTCTTTCACGTCGAAAATTGCGTCTATTATTTTTGTTTTCTATATCGTAAGCTAAATATAGCAACTCGAGGCGAGCTGCACGCAGAGCCATTTTTTATTGACACTGTGAAGTGAATGGGGTAGTGTATACGGGGAATTAACGGAACGGAACGAACGATGTCGTTTCATTGGACAAAATCCCATTCGAGATCGTTCTCACCACCTAAAAAGCCGATGAGATCGAGATCGAGAACTCTGTCGACATCGATAGAGATGTCGCTCGACAAATGCTTATAGAATAGCGTTTTTCGAGATCTCGGCGGGTACTATCGAGATCGAGAGAGATATCGATCGACAACTGCTTATAGAATAGCCTCCCTGATTCCCGGGCTACCTTTGAATAATATCCCCTCGGGCCTCCGGGGATCAGCCAATCCGAGGGCGAGCAGACGACAGGTCCAAGGTTCAGCTTTCTGGGCCGTCTAGCGGGGAACTCTGGTATCAGTGTAACTTGCTCCCTCTAGTGGTGAACTCTGGTAACGGGCTTTCCGTTACAACACAAAATAGAATTTTTTCTCAATATCAACTAAACAGGTATTTATCAAATTAATGATTATTTTTTGAGTGCAAAAGTAAAAAAAATGAAAAACCATTGGAACACTTTGCAGTAAAAAATTAGCATTGAAAATATTTTGATAAAAGAGGAAGTTATTAAAA
Source organism: Phalangium opilio (assembly GCA_019434445.1). NCBI lineage: Eukaryota > Metazoa > Arthropoda > Arachnida > Opiliones > Phalangiidae > Phalangium > Phalangium opilio. Next base: position 130,301 of record JAEQBA010001828.1, on the reverse strand, counting down.
ACCCTATTCTAAGTTTAATTGACGATGCCATTCGTAAATATATCCTTCTAACCTTTGTCATTCTTTAGAGTGTATTAGACTATAAAGATTGAAATACAGTATATTATACAAAAACGAGTTTTTCTTCGCAGTGCTTAAAAAACTTTACATATAGACAATAATTGGCCACAGTTTTTTAAACTCACAAAGGCCCAGAAATTGGAAACTATTACATGAATTACAATTTGAATTTCAGTTTTATCAATACGAGAAATTTGGATTTAATTGGGGAGTTCAAACGGTTGCTATGATTCGAAATTTTACAACAAAAACGTCTAACTCGCAAACTATTATCCACCTCGTAATGTTAAGCTCCGTAGAGATTAACATAACGATTTCGAATTCAGTATAAATAGAAAATATTCAAATACTTTTACTATGTGCTAGAACCTATTTTATTGTGCATATGCATAAAAAACCTTTCTTTTAAAAAATTGTTCTGGAAAGATTTAATTCTTGATTAGAATATCAAACCGAATTTTTTCCTCTCAACCCATTAAGCTATATTATATAATATCCAGAACAATGCTGTGAGTTGCCTAATTTGGACATTTTTGGCTATAAAAAATTCAAAATATTAATGCGGGAGTGAAAAGGGATTCAGGCTGGAATGATATTTCTCTTTGGATGAGAAAAATTCCCAATTTTTAGCTTCCACAATTCATTTTCTCTGCAGCGTGCGTTACGGTGAGCAAACAAGACGTGTTTATAGCCCTTCCGCCTCCCCCCCGTCCCGACCTTCTGAGTTGAGAGAGACTGAAGCTCGTTTATGTTTCTCTCGGCGCAAGCGCGCCGTTTTAAAAATATCTTCCACAGACCATTATAAAGGGGGGGGGTTGAGCAGGCAGAGCGTACCCGTTTCCGCTGACGTAGTACCCGTTTCTAAACGGATCTATCTCTCTATCAGTCTACTGAGGACGGCGGCCCCTTTGACGCCCCTTTTGATATCGGTCTATAGTTGTTAAATACCGTAGCATTGGCTTTATGCAGTTTTTGATTGTCATTAAATTATCTGAAACTTATTATAGTTCTAGGAGAGTGGTACCTCTCTTACATAAGACTTCATGCAACCTTTAATGATTAATGAGGTGACTTTTTATTGGTTTTAACCTTATTCGTATTATTTTTACTGTTTTGAAAAAAAATCTATAGAACAACAACCCAGACTCACAATATGTGGTTAAAATTTCGAAGAGATCCATCTAATAGTTTATTTTATAAAAAGTCAATTTGCCAAGGGTGGTTTTCATTAACATAAAATTAACTAGCCTTTTTGGAAAAAACTCGAAACTTCCCATTGAAATAACATTGGAATTTTTATAAAAAAAAAGCCAAATTCTGGACCGTATATTCCAAAAATTATAAATTGCTTAGGATTCAAAACGTTTTTAAATGAACATAAGATCTTTATATTAGGTCCTTTTCTACTTTTCATTCAGAAACTTTTATGTTAAGTATATTCAGTTTTAATTTTTCAAAAATACCTCGATTTACGATTTTTTCAATGATGCCCTGTTTTATTAGAAATTGACAGCACGTTCGTGACAGCGTTTAGTGGTTGAAAACAATTGGAGTAATTCTGTTTAAAGTTTTATGGATGAAATACTCTATAGAAAGTTAAGTAAGCTTGAATCCAAGCGCTGTCTGTTCGCGAGTCGATAACCTCGGTCAAAATCTAATTAATTTTCTTTAAGAATACAGCTCTGCACAAGTCTATGGCATTAAACTAAGGAGTAACATTGATTTCTTACTGTTTAAGACAAACAACGAAATTCTGATCATAGGGGACACGAACTGTAACCTAAAAGCCACCACGCTATCGGCAAAGGTAAGACTACCTCTCAAGACACTTGGAAATTTCATACAAATGATAACATCCCCGATCAGAATTACCCTAAACTCAACAAGTTTGATTGATCATATTTATGTAAATCACCCGGAACGAATCACAGAGGTCATAGTAAAGGCATGTGGAGCATCTGACCATGACCTAACATGGATCACAAGGAAGAGAATGAGTATAAAACTGCATAAGAAAATTACCTCGATATTCGTTCAAGAACTCCATACAAAATTAAACAAGGCTAAGGAATCCATTGACAGCCCAGAAAGGGGCCTACAGATGTTACAAAATGAAATAATTGACCACCTGGACAAGCTTGCTCCGCTAAGAGAAAAACATGTATCTACTAAAAGCGCCCCGTGGCTAACCTCAAATATAAAACATCAAATTCACATAAGAGACAAATTCAAGACAAAGACAAGAACAGTAAACCATGCTCATAAGGAAAAGTACCAAAATATGTACAGGAAACTGACAAACTTGGTCAACGCTCTTATCCATAAAGAGAAGACAAGATACTTCAAAATTAATATTGGAATCGGTAGTAATGAAACGACCAATATTTGGAAAACCATTAAGCCATACCTCAAGCAAAAGAATACCAAACTTATAACGGAGATGGAATACAAGGCCAATAAAAACAAAGATCCAGAAACTGTAGCAAACATGCTTAACGAATGCTTTGTGAACATAGCAGGGGAACTGCTAAACATGAAGAGTGTATCAAGATGATAGCTAAAGCGCAAAAATTGGACTCACTTACAGCTGCCAGCGCAAAAGCTAATATTACATCTCTGCAACATAATTACCACCTAGAAGTGCTGAAATTCATGTACAGAATAAAAATTAGTTATTACCCTGACTTTATTCAAGGATGGTTTCAAACAACAAATAATAACGTAAAAACTCGTGGCACAACAAATAACTTCTATACGGAAAACTTCTCCAGATATAGAAATAAAAGCTTGAAGCATAAGGGTATAGAGCTCGGGAACAGACTCCCAATGGACATCAAACAAAAACAATCTTATAAACTTGTTATAGATAAGATAAACAATTATATGAACAATCTTACTAGTCTTGAGTAATAGCAGAAAAATTAGAGCTTTTCTCTCTTTAATTTTAAAATCTTGACTTAAAAGCAGGACACTTTTGTAAATAAGAAAATTCTTAAAGGTAAATCCTAAATAAAAGCCTATTATTATTAATATTATTATTATTATCATTAAACTAGATTACTGATTAAAGGAAGTTAAGCTAGATTACCGATTGTAGAAAATCAAGCTAGATTACCGATGGCGGGTAATTAAGCTAGATTGCCGATTCGTAATAATTTCCAGTTAGTGTTTAAATTTCACTAACCACATCTGCTATGAGGATCCATTTTCCGACGTTTTTTTATAATCTTTCATATGGATGAATAATAGTAAACTTCGAAGGTTGTCGTGTCTGAAATTATTTAAAAAACCTTTGTAATTGAAATTTATAACTCACACCATTTTCCATCTAATTTTGTATTTTTAAATCCTTTACGTGGACCTTTGAGGCAACGGTTTTTCATGTTTTTTGCTTTTGGTGAAAATAATGCGATTAACCAAATAGAAAAATCTTCGTGTTTTTGATGTCTTTCTTTTAAATTGAAATTTATAATAAATCACATTTTGTGTTTAAATTTGAATTACTACATCCGCTATGGGGACCCTTTTCTTAACCTTGAATTATTATTTTTCATATAAATGAATAATAGTAAACTTCGTAAGTTGTCGTATCTAATATTGTTTAGTCGTTTTATATAAGAGCTAGTTAAGATAGCAAGTATTCATGTGCTTATCTTCTCAAAATAAAGAAAACGGTGCGTTTGTGTTTAATTTTTATGATCATTGTTAAAATACCGCTTTTATGGGGCCTTCACTCATACCGGAAGTAGTAGTGTGTGCTTTTTAGTTCTTGCGAGGACCGATAAGGGGGCGCTATTATCAGTCCGTGTGTGACACAAAATCGGCAATGTGTAATTTACCACCTTTGTGGGGACCACTTTAAAAACTAATTTTAAGCAATTAAAATCAAAAAATAATTAATTTGAGCATATGTTTTTTTTTGGGTTTAATGGGGACCGGGGTGTGCGTCCCCATAAGTGACTACGGTCCCCACAGGATTGGTGTGTTTTCTCGTCGCGGTCCTCATAAGTATAGTAATGTAAACGCCAAAATTCTTGAGCTTACATATAATTTAAAAAGGTCAAACATAACTATTATTATACACGGGTGTGAAGTAATTTAGAAAATTAAAGAAATTTACGGAGATAAACCACGTGTAATTAGAGTTAAATAATAATTTATTTAAAACATCCAAATTAAAAATGAGACGTTTCGAGCCGCGGCTCGTCGTTCAGTCTGGTGAACCATAGTGAGTTTCACATTAATAAGCTATACACTAAAAAACTAAAAAACAATATATCTAAAAAAGGGGGGAGTATAACATTTTATCCCTAGGAGATTATTTACATCTAGAGGGTGCCAGGTTGGCGCGAGATTTTATTTATTTTTATTTTTATATTTTAATAGGTTATTAATGTTCCAATTAGATGTAAATAATCTCCTAGGGATAAAATGTTATACTCCCCCCCTTTTTTAGATATATTGTTTTTTAGTTTTTTAGTGTATAGCTTATTAATGTGAAACTCACTATGGTTCACCAGACTGAACGACGAGCCGCGGCTCGAAACGTCTCATTTTTAATTTGGATGTTTTAAATAAATTATTATTTAACTCTAATTACACGTGGTTTATCTCCGTAAATTTCTTTAATTTTCTAAATTACATATAATTGATATTTTCCATAATGTTTGCTGGCAGTTTCTTGTTGAAGAACATGTGCCCATTAACAATTTCATAAAGGCTTTCTCCAACGTGTAATAACCGTTTTTGTTCAGCCAATTTCCCAGCTAACGTCTCAATCATGGAATCAACGACCAGCTTTTCGCAAAATAGCAAAGCAGTTCCTTTAAAAAAATTTTCTTGAAACTTGCTGTCGGGACGCAAAAAATAGTGCCCGTTCAAAGCCATTCTCTCTCGAAGCTTGTTGTACGTTGAATTTGATGCATGAAATTAATCAATGATGAAATGAGGAATTAATATTTCTCGTAGTTTGGATTGGTTACTTTAAATGAACACACCTCTATAATTTCCTTTAACTTTCCACCATAGATATAAGGTTCCAATTTGGGTTTTCTCAGCAAATCTTCAATGGAATTAACAGGATCTGATCTCGAAATGACCATTTCTAACTAGCTCATGGAACTATAATAGCACCATATTAGGACAAACGACGCCAGAGTCCACGATCCCAGCAAAATCCTAGTAGGTAATCTCCGTCCCAAAACTGATAAATCAGCTAAAGACACGATGTTAAATTCAGTCATTTTAAAAATTGTTACACCGACAATAAAATTTAACAACAAAATTCCTTTTCAATTATTTCACCAAGCCATTATGAAGTTCTATGGAGTAGCTACAATACCTGGCTGCGTAGCTGCGCAGATTTTAAAATTACAACTTGGCAAGTCTGGGATGTAATCTGCGCATCCATGCCCTAGAGCAACTGACAACGGTAAACTTATCATACTTTTATCAACTAGTATGGGGTCGAAATGTTATTTGCTACGAGAACCCATCCATAATAAATGAGTAAAGTAGCGTGTCGTAGTGGCACTGTTCTGTTAGAGGAACGTCTCTTCACGGAAGCCTTACTGGAAACAGAAACCGCATGATTGTCTAATATGAACCCTTCTTTTATCTCTCCCCGTGACCCGACTCGACCAAGGAAGGATATATCTCTATTTTCTTCTGGATCATGAGGACAAATTTATACAACTTATATGAAGCAGCAGTCTCAATATTGTCTTGTACGGACAATGCCAATGTTATATGCCCCTACTGCAAACCCATACTTACGCATTATAAGCTTACGCAAGTATTATATAGCTTCATGATTAACTCTTGGTAAAACTTGAATGATACTTAACAATTTAAAACAAGATGGAGCAATAATATCCAAACCGTCCGAAATGAGTTTGAGAATTTAATCTGACGCTTTTCCATTCCGAATCTTCGAGTTATGCAAAGATAAGTGACGGATACCACCACAATGGCCCCTATGGTCCAAAGAAAAATGACTGAGTCCAGTATTAGAAGTTTCATGGGCTCACTTGTTGAAGAATCTTCATCACGAATTACTGTACTGAGTATGATTTGGCCAGTTTGATATATTGGAATGGATACACGTAATATTTTACATTAATTGGCTCTGGGCTATAGAAAATCATTTCTGTGTTCAAGATCTGAAAATGCAACATTTTGTTCTGACTTTAGAATGTTTTTTAAAAATAGCACTGTAAGTAAAAGAAAAATGAATAGCCACTCCGCTCCTGAGTGTGAAATTTACAACGAATAAAATTTTGGCATTTACATGTACGTTTAAACTTCGCGATGCTATGAGTTAATGAAAGGCTGCTTCCAAGTGAAAATATGGATATGCTTAAAAGTTGTATTATGGATTTAAGGATAGAGATGGGAATCCATAATATGTAGTTTTAATACATAAACAATATTTCACGCGACCAATTTTTCGTAAGGCAAAAAAATTCGTAGATACGACTCCCAGGGGCAGTGCCAATTGATTTAAACACTTAGGAGAAATATGATCGATGTTTGCGGGCTGCCGGTAACTTGCTTATCCAGTTTTAACACAAAAACACTATATTAGATCTTTACTTCTAGTATACTGGTAAATATTTACTTTTTCACGACATCTAGCGATGAGCGAATAAGTTTTAGATTTAACCCCCCTTTTTTTCATCTTCAACCCACATTGAAACTGACTTTACGCCTTTTCCGTGGCTCTTTCTTACTTCCTTTCGCACGCAGAACGTAAATTTTCACAGTAATTGAAATCAAATTTGTTTCATTAATTACATCTTTGAATCTTTGAAGGGATTCAAACCCACAAAAGTCGTGTTAGTAGCCCGATACGCTAACCAGGCGACTGCGGGTACTTGTATTGACGCGATTCTTTTTAAAACAAGTGTATGAACACCAGGCTAAATATCCACAATTCAGGACGCCCTTAGTCCGCCCATAGTCCCCTCAAACACGTGTTTAACGACGCAAGCTGCGGTATAAGCAGCTCGCGTTGGAGCGCGGATCGAATGGGCTATGTCCCATCACAACTTCCAAGGGAAAGAAACTCGAAAATCGCCAACTGTCACGTTATTATGACTTTTAGTACAGGTACATCTTTACTAAAAGAACGGAGGAATTGGGGAAGTGGGGGTGTACCATAAATAAAATATCAATTTAACTTCAATTTAAAAAAGGTGCCTGGTATACAGCACTTGTTTGAACCTTCCTTTTAAAACATATTTTTTCAGTAACCGAAAGTGTCATATGCTTTCTGACTGTTATTAATTAAAGGGATAGAATCAATGTTTTCCGACTAGTACAAAATGATGGGAGTTTTAGGTTAAAAAATGTGCGTACAATTATGTGTGCTAAAGAAAATCGAATTAAAACGTTTAAAATTAAGAAAAGTACGTTAGATATTTTGAAATTCAAACTAGCCGCGAAATACCGCCCAACTTGTTTTTCACACAGTGACGTTGCTAATGTCGCTTGATTCATTGGCGCATTATTGAGAAGACCCTTGTAAACATAATTCTGATTTTTCATGTTTATTATCCTTTGTCCTCTTAACTCTCGGTTGCGTTGTAGAGTAAGGATGATAGAGATTTATCAAAATTGTTACAGGTAATGTCCAAAGCACCACATATTCCGCTATTTTGGCAAAGGCTTAGCTTCCATGTATAATAATGGTATGACTTTATTTTAGCCTAATGGCCCTAATCTAGGCTTTAACATATTTTTAAGTGTAATTAAACATAGTAAAACTATTACTTTGAACACCAAAATTACAGTGAAACTATTTACCTTCCTTTATAACTTTAAAAGCATCCGTATCGAAATGAGTTATGTTAATTTGGCGAAAATGCAGAATAGTATGAAAACTACTTTTAGGAGTAAATCTACTGTACCTCCGAGGGAGAGGAGGGTAATTTAGTTTTTTCGCTCGTGTTTTTGCAAACGACTAAAGGGGGCAGTGATCGGAGCGGCGCTGAAAACTAATACTTTTAAGAATTAATTTAAAATAGTTAAGTTATTAAAAGTATCAATATCTATATATTTTTGAAAACGTAATTTTAGGTTCTATCTGATTTAAAACAAGACGGCCCAAGGGTTCGTATTAGTAGCCACATCGTACGAGTGAATAGCCCCTCTATACCCTACCCTAATGAGTGGATAACCCCTCTATACCTTACCCTAATGAGTGGATAACCCCTCTATAAATTAGCCTAATGAGTGGATAGCCCCTCTATACCTCACCCTAATGAGTGAATAGCGCTATCTTTTTCAATGCTTAAATGATTTACCGTGCATAAAATCAGAGTTAATAGCCCCTCGATGTCCTACTCTAAACAGTGATAAAATTATAACCGTATAAATTTACTTATGTTGTAATTCTAATATTAAGGCGAATCGGAGAACAGATAGTTTTAGTGATAATCCCCTGGATGAGTTTACAACATAGACTTATGCCGAAGCACACTTATAGCATCTTATAAATTTGCCCAGAAACTTTTGAAAGAGAAAGTTTAGTTATAGTGATTACCCATTTTAGTGATTATCCCCTCGAATTACCTTTAGCTAGGCTAAAATGATCAATTGCACAACGCTCATTTAACACTATGTTAGCTCTATCTAAACCCACATTTGAATTAACCGCCAAAACGTTCCAGTCAAACATAACAAAGATGGCGAGAGCTACCGAACGAGAACGAAACACATGAGGAGCGTGGTAGGAAACGGGGAAAATCGTTATCTATTTAATTAGCACATAAATAAAAAGGAAATAAATATAAAAACCCCAAACATTTAAATTCATAAGTATCCGACCCCACAGATAAAAATTCAAAAGTTTCCAACCCCACAGATTAAGAGGTACCCCACCCCACATCACCCTACATCACCCCGACATTTTAGAGATAAAAATAAAGGATAAAAAACTCGGAGTTTCTATCAAGTCTCTATAGTTCGGTGGTAGAATGTTTGTCTACTGCGCCAGCGACCCGGGTTCGATTCCCGGGTCTGACCTGAAAAACATTCTATTAAAATTAATTCTCTAACCGAGCCCAGTAACCCCTATGGGTGGGTTGTGATAATATAAAGTTCCTTTTAAGGTAAAATCTGACGATAACGAAGCGAAAACTCCGGCCACAACTAGTACTACTACTACTATTACGGCTCGGGTCAAACTAAGAGCCTATCGTATACTACGATATGGCTAAAAAGAACAACAAGACTTACGACAGATTATCAAGAAATATCCATATTCAATTTTTCTACTGAAATAACAGACACTTTGGATTGGCTTGTTCAAAGAGTGAAAGTGACTTTGGATTAAGAACAACAAAGGTATACAAAGAAATAACCTTTGTATTGGCTTAAACTATATAAATTGTAAATAACACATTCTTCAACTTCGCTATATAACTCCTTTACGACTTGGCAATTGGTCCACAAACAAAATAGAAGCTCGTAAAAGGATTCGCAAAATAACTTCTTCAAACAAAGGTTGCCTAATAACGGCTGTATATGTACTGTTGGAAGTTTAGCTCACTTCTGTAAGCCTAGCTTCTGGGCGACAAAGTTTTGAGGGAATAAGGGACTTGTCAGAATGCCTACCCTACAGGAACTGACTACCCCGTGTCTGAGGGTGGTGAAATACCCCAAATCCCCCTCCTTCACCACCCGATCAAACCTCAATTACTTCACTCGTTAATCTTTCATCACCGTGGACTATCAATTCACCAGTGCATTAAAATTTCGTATTAAAACCATCGTAAATCAATGTGCATTGAAACTTCGTAATTAAAACCATCGCAATAAAATTTGCATTGAAACTTCATAAATTAAACCATCGCAATTCAATTTGCATTGAAACTTCGTAATTAAAACCATCGCAATGAAGGTTTGACATACAAAACAAACACGATGAAATCGGTAATTAAAGTTGTCAATTAATGACACTCACTCATTAACCACTAACGCTATCATGCAATAATAATGAATACGAAAAATGTTTGTGAAATGAATTAGAATTATCACTAACAATTAAAGGGCATCTGAATAACTCAACAAATCAGTACGCTTTTAAAAAGCATCTTTAAAAATGTTAAAGGTGATTTAACAAAGACACCCCTCCCCCCCTTTATAGGAGACAAAAAATTACTGTTTTTCTGGCCAATTTGAGAGTCCTAGGAATAAATGTATATAAACATTATTTAAAAATGGAATCTTTCACTTGAGAGATTATCAAAATTATTATAGGCATTCAACATTAATGTTGGACTTAAAGTCCATCCTTCACGTATGATTGTCTTTGAAAATTCCATTAATCTCTTCAATGATTACATAGTGAAACTTACATTTACCACTGAATTGAAAATTTTACGAGAACAAATCACTAATTATTTTTAAAACCATTCTGGAGACAAAAATTAAATTTTCTTTCGGAAGCTACGAAAAAAACCTTATAAAATACGCAACTATTAGCTTAAACATGGAAAACAAAAACAATTACTAGAAGAAAAATTTAATAATACAATTTATAATAACAAATCAACCAGGGGAATTGAAGCCCAAATTAAATGCTGTAAATAAATTCAGCTATACCAAACCAAAAGTGTACATAAAGTAAATCTTTTGTGCATTAACAGAACATCATCATACGTGTTTAAAGCTTTTAAAATACTCAAAAAACTAAATATTCATAATGTTATTTAATTCTTTAATGATTCACGAGGAATTATTAAACAAAAGTTAACTTCAAAATTCCAGATGATGTTATAATTATTCATTAAAGAACTCTTTTCTTGAATAAAATTATTGACCATAATAGTTATTTCCAATGCTTAATGCTAAAGCTAAACTGTTCCATTGCCTGCCCTAACACGGGGCCTAATATTCTACCCTACAATTTTTCAATACCAAAGTCAGAAACCAACTACAAGTCAATACGAGGGCGGACCTTAAAGTAGCTTATGCCAGCTTTTTCAAAAATGCTCAAAAAAGAAAATCTCTAACAGTACCAAAGTAGCGATGTTGCACTAAACTTGCGCCTGTTATTAATTTCAAATTATTATCAAATTGCCCCATTTAGAACGATATTACTAAATTGGATGTTTTTCCACCAAAATATTGCTACCTTTCCCAAATTATTGGTAGTTGGTTTATTTATAGTCACGTTTACCACAAATTGCCTATTTCACCAACTGCCAGAAAAATACATACTTTAAAGTCATTCATGTTGAATATGAAAGTATTTAAATGTTGTTGGAACAATGGCATTAAAACAGTCTTTAAGAATGATCTGCGTGGAAACATCTGGTATATTTCTGGTCAACCCCCATCGGGAATTAATTAATAAGGCCGATTCTATGGTATAAGGGAATCGGAAATTAAATAATAATGCCGATTCTATGGTATGAGGGAATACGCGATGAAATAATGGCTGAAATCAACCGCGGTTTCAACATTAAAATAAATTAATAAGCAATTAAGACTGAAGTTGCAGATATTAATCAAAAATGTCTTGATTAGAATCAAGACTTAAAAAAGTATCGATAAGACTGAGGTTATCACTTGACTTAAGGTTCAGATATTAATTTTTCTTTTTAATTGAAACTTAAAGGCATGCTTAAGAAAAAACAATGTTCCATTACCGTTTTCCGTTGAAATAACTTATTTTACTGGTAATCAATTTCAAAAATTTACTTATCTCGGGTTTTCGGCCACAATTCCATTCCCCAAAACATTTTATCATTACATTAACTACTTTTGAGAGATAACGTGTCAAAATAAGCTTTAAAACAATAGAAAACTGAATGAGCGGTCTGTTTAGCCATGACCAAAACTTTCAAATCAGTGTTGCCAATGTTAGAAAGTGGATTTTCCCAATTCCATTTTAAAAGTTCATTCCTTTCCCGCACCCCCTTTTTTACAGTCATATTTATCTGCTCTATTTTATCCTACTAAGCTCAATATGGAATATCACTCCGCATGGCTTTGACAATATGTACAAATGCTCCAAAATGCTATAAAGATTAAAAATTCTCAAAATATGCTTTCTTTTTTCTCAGTGCCAAACTTAAAATCACCGAATTTATTTCAAAATGTCGCTTGAAATTATTAAACCGGACAAAATTTTGGAAAATACACTAACTTTAACTGCACAGTCTGCACTATTAACCCTTTAACAGGAAAATTCCGACATTTGATCGATTTCGGAAAAAAATATTACCTTTTCCCCACAGAGCCTAACACCAAACCTAAATTACCCACACATTGGCAACACTGCTTTAAAAAGTTACAACAAGCACCCTTTCGAGACATGTCCAGAACAAATTAGTGCTTAACCCGCTAATAGTACGACCACGGAGAATTGATGTAAACTGTAGTTGAAATATCATCATGTGCGACCAGCGGCACTGAATAATCTCTAACCATTGGTAGAAACTAGAGAGAGAAATAGGTGAGTAGCGTTAATCTTGTCCTGAGCTATGAGAATGAACAGTATGACTGTTGAATGAAGTACACTAGACATTACATCATTTTGCATAAACACGAGTAAAAATCTAACTGTCCCTACTTAATTTTCCGCCATTGTTTTCCACTGTTCCACTGCGAAGCATGCCGGGCACAAATGGGGGAACCTTTTAAAACTCAAAGTCATACACCTACTCTCTCAAAAGTAATTAATGTAATGATAAAATGTTTTGGGGAATGGAATTGTGCCCGAAAACCCGAGATAAGTAAATTTTTGAAATTGATTACCTGTAAAATAAGTAATTTCAACGGAAAACGGTAATGGAACGTTGTTTTTTCTTAAGCATGCCTTTAAGTTTCAATTAAAAAGAAAAATTAATATCTGAACCTTAAGTCAAGTGATAACCTCAGTCTTATCGATACTTTTTTAAGTCTTGATTCTAATCAAGATATTTTTGATTAATACGATAACGGGATGGGTATGAATTTGCCATAGAGATAACATGGGGTATAATACCTATGAGAAAATTAAAAAAAAATTATATAAAATTTCAACGGTCTCGAATTTTTCGGAAGCGGCTGTTTTGTGCACCTTGGGCGGCACGGAGAGTACGTAAGTTACACGGTAAAATGAGAACAGAGCGGTACGGGTTAGGACCATATAATTAACATTGGGTGTTTAATTTCGTCTCGGCTTCTCTGAATCGGCTTTCTTGGACGGCAAGGAGAGGAGAGAGAGAACTCTAGTTTTATTACGATGAGAGAACTCGAGGTTCGGAACTTTTAAAATTGTTTATGCAAGCGTATCACCGATACTATACAGTTATCTGCGGCGGTGTTTTTTTTTTTTAACTAGAGATGTATATCGGAGTATAGGAGAGAAGAAAAATGAATATTTTTAGCGTGATGGACAAAAAAGTTAAATTTTGACGGTCTTTGAACAAATAGCGTACGGTGGGGTACAAGACATCGGCAAAGTTGGGTATACGTATATTGTGATAAAAGAAACATGAGGCATGGATGAGGGATATACCCTATGGAATATACCTTTAAACATGCTCGTTGGGTATTTGAGGCATCATTCCTTGTTTGTCTAACAACCATCTCCTGGGTCTGTGATGATTTCGGTATTATTTGTTAACCTCAACAATATTGATTAGGGGTTACTTCTTTTTCAAAGCAAATTCGTGTAGTGTGCGCTGCAACCGTAACTTTTTAAGTGTGGTTGGTCACTCTCCTTGCTCGCCTCCCTAGAAATTAGGTCCTAGGATTTTAACATAACGTATCCATCGGCCAAGCGTAGGCCGTGGAAAATTATAAAAGTGAACCAGAAAGTATCGTAGAATCCGTAAGTATGAAAGGTAATCTGCTACAGACCTTTCAGAATTAATTTTGTTTTAATTGATTTTGAATTGAGTTCAATTAATGTTAATTAAGCACTAGTTAGAGCGCAAATGCTTAGGCTCAGAATTAATACCGGTAAAGTTAGGTATCCCGAAAGATATTAAATGTCTATTATATTTTGACAAAATTATGTCTCTATAGTCTTTGAGTGGCGGCCGTCGACTCTGTTTACTTAGAGAAATTTTATCGTAGTATTTTTGAAGCTTGGCGTCTTATATTCTTAAATTTGTATAAATTTATTCATAGCCATGGTCTTCAGTGACTTGGCCCGTTTACTCGCCTTAAAAATCTTTATTGTAGTACCAGCTTATAATCTTTTCTTGAATCTTCCCAGACGTCATTGAATGTCAATTAAATTGAAATTTAATTATTTTAATTTAGCCATACAAACCTGTAATAGAGTAAGTGTGACTTAACTTTAAACGCGACAAATAGTACGAACAAAATCGGGCCAATGGAAGTGAACGACTCATTAATTGATTCTAGATTAATCATAATTATCCTATTACTACCTTAATCCGATAACTCGGGTTGTCGATAAGGAAGTTAAACCCTCCTGCGCCACGCGAGTTGCTCCAGTTAACCCGTCTATGCGTGACGTCAATACTGGGGAAAAGTCTATTTCGAGATGTCGCCGCAGGACTAAAATCATTATGTAATAAAAACCGCGAAAAAACAAAAAACTTCCAATGGAAACTTGGGTTTCTTTTTACGTTTTCTATCCGTTAAAATAGTTTCTATCCAAAATAAAATGCGAGATTTATACGCTTATATCTCTTTAATAAAACTTCCGTTTTGATAATAATTTTTGTTAAAAAATGGCAATTAAGAAACAGGTCAAACAAAAATATCAGATATTTTATTTTAAATCATTATGAGAATGATAACAATATCTTACGAATTATGAAGTTACGCTTGTATGAAAAACAATATAAAAATAGGAACTTAAATAAAGTTTATGAAAATTTTAGTCTTTCAATAATCGGACTTCGCGTAACGTTTTTTGATCTATATTTTTGTTCTTTTTTGTTGTTGAATAAAATTGGTAATGTTTAAAAAACCTGTTCAAAATTGGTAATGTTTAAAAAAACTATGTTCAAGATGTCATTGTCTTTTACAAATATAAAAGTGAATAATAGTTTTGAGACACTTTTAAAATTATTGAAATTAATAATACTTTTATTTTAAATCGATATATATGAAATTTTTTTTTCAAAACATCAAACTTCTTTTTCGAAACATCAAACTCTTTTTAAATATGAAACATTTTTTAAAATATAAAACCTTTTTTTTCAAAATATGAAACATTTTTTCTAAATTTGACGCACTTTTTAAATTTATTTTCTTATTAAAATTTATATTTTAATAAGAAAATAAATTTAAAGTGTTTCTAAATATGAATTTTTTTCCAATATGAAACTGGTTTTAAATTTCCCTTCTCATTAAATGTAACCTTGTTTTTTAAATATGAAACTTTTTTAAATATGAAAAGAGTTTTATATTTCACTTCTTACTCATTACGAAATGCAAAAGTCTAATAAATAGTGTTTAGAGACCTCTTTTATATCACCGTAATTAATACGTAATACTTTATTATAAATACTGCCTTTCATTTCCTCATTCTCATTGAGATGTTTGAAAAAGTTCGATAAATCACTTTCAATGTTATAAAAAATCTGCGAGCCCTCGCTCTCAGATTTAGAAATAAAAAGACCAAAATTGTTAAATACGTTTTTGGGATCGAGTTTTCGATCTACGTTGTAAGTCATATCCAGTAGGTTTTTACTAAAGTTTGATTGGGAATCGCACAAGCTTTCGATAGCTTCATCAACATTTTTAACCAATCCCAAGATTGTTAATTTGTAATTAACTTCGTCCACGACAATTTCAACTTGAAGCTTTTCTTTCAAAAGGTGTAAATTTTTCTCATACTTTCCACAGACAAAGTAAAATGATTTGTTCGCGAGACTGTTTTTTTTTTCATAATTTGTTCGGGTTCAATAGAGGGGATTAGGGCTCTAGACTTAAAGTTGTCTGGTAGGTTTACGCCTTCGGGCACCTTTTTAAAAACATGTAGTAAATAGATTTGAAGACACGGAGCTAAGACTAAAGTTCTAATTGTTAATAATAATAATAATTAAAGCTTTTTCTACGAAGGGATGTCCACACTAAGCCTAAGGCTTATTTACAGGTGGGTCCCTTTAAAATGTATAGAGGGGTGATTGCTACCCCCTATGCCAAAGCTAACTGACAGCGCCCTACACTATTTATTAACGTTAACCTCAACAAGTTTCGATGGAAAGGAGAAACCGGGTAATACCGTGGAGGAAAACTACTTTAACAAGTGGGGAGAGAACTTGCAAATTCAACGCAGACGGGCTTGTCCCTCGGGGTTTTCACCCAGTGCCAATGTCCGGGACCGAACCCAGTGGGACCCTTTTGATGCGAGGCGAAAGCGCCAACCGCTACGCCACCCCACTATATGGGGTTTAATGACGCTGAGCTAAGCCTCATGCTCTAATTGTTGGAGATTCAAGATGCTGAGCTATGCCTAACGCTCTATTTGTTGAAGATTAATGACGCTGAGCTAAGACTTACGCTCTATTTGTTGAAGATTAATATCTTTCGCTCTAATTGTTGGTGATCAACAATGCAGAGCTAAGCCTAACGCTCTAATTGTTGGTGATTAACGACGCTCGACTTCTTGTGGAAATCACGAGTCTAAGGCTCGAGAACTTTCATAAAGTATTTTATAAGGTTGCTGTAAAAATGATTAGAGGAAAATTCGTACTTTGTTTCGAATGTGATCCACGAAGGACGTTTGAGACGACGGATTTTGTTTTAAGTAAATTTTAGAATTAATTGCCTCAAGGAGGAGGTTGAGATCTGAGGAAATAAATGCAATTTTAAAACGTATAAAAAGATTGAGGGTTTCTAGACACTCACCTTTGTTCGATGGGTCAAATGTTTGGAAAAGTTAAGGGTTTCAGCCTTAACTAAACTTAGTTGGGACTCGATAAACTTTTTAGCGACTTGAAACTCTTCGCAACCGCCAGTTAGCGTCACACCGTTCTTTTGAAAAGTTAATTTTACATTGTTGACTTTGGAATATTGGTCGTCTAATGAGAGATAACTTTGCAAGGACTCTTCGATTTCGATAAACGCCTCTTGAAAGGTAGAAACCTAAAATAAAGTGTTTATTTAAATGTTAAGGAAAAGCTTCAATACCAAGACGGAGAATTTTTTTGTGATTAAGTTGAAAGCGTTGTATTTTAAAGCAACGAGGGTAGTAGAGGACAGTCGCTCTTTATCTATCTTAACATAAACTCCGTATTTCTTCCAATTTGAAAAGACAATTTTCAGAGCTCAGGATGGAGCCAAAATTTGAAGGGTTTTCTCGCTAAATGGCCAGGCTAAAAAAACATGATTCGAGGTTACGAGAAAGTTGCGAAGAAAAAAGAAAAAAGAAAAAAGAAAAAATCAGAAACTTGCGAAACCAATACAATTTTCTTTTTGCCAAATGGCGTCGCTAATATGAATAAGTCTGATTTCCGGACCAGTTATATTCGAATCTTGAAGGTAACCCCAAATTATGCTCTTGTCTTCGGTTAAAACGCAATCTTCAATGACCTGGAGGTGGTGGAATGGTTGAATATGTTTGTCCATAGTAATTTGATTAGTTTTATTTTCTTTAGGTTTGGCAGCCGCTTTTTCTTCTTTCAATATTTGTCTAATTCTTTGCCTCGCTATGTTGAGGTCTAAAGACCAAATTTCAGCTAGCTATGATTTCTGAATATTTCTGGGAATAGATGAAATTAAACAGACTTTTAATGGCTTGGGATTCGTTTGGAAGTTGTTCGGAGGCCTTGTCGGTGTGAATTAATTTTAAAATCTTAGATGATTTTATAAGAAATTCATTCACATTTTTTTTTCTTTGGCGTGTTGTTCGTCACTTGGACTTAGAGCACCAAGTCGATCAATTTCATTTTGACTGATGTTGGTTTGTGAAGTATATGAAAAAAAAAATTTGTCAGACTAAACGTATTGGCACTATATGATAATCAATAAACGTAACGGCGATACTTACCGATCGCTGTTTACTTTGTCTAAGTCCTTGTTCTTGTCTTGTTCCGTGTTACTCTCTCGGTTAAGGTTAAGCTCTTGGGCTGGTTGATACTCTCGGACCATTTGAAGCTCTTGGGGCGGTTGAAGCTCTCTTTGACTGAGATTGAAAAAACTACTGACCGAAAACCTTGTCCAATCCCTGATTATATTTTCGATTACTAAATTGATTAAAAGGGTATCTTCGTCCCTCGTATACAACTGCCATTTAGTTTGGATAAAACTGAAGGAAAACAAAAATTAAAAAGAAATATTTGTACAACGAATATAGTATTACTTTTCATTTTTTCTTTCTCTTTCGATAAATGTCTCTTCTTTTTGCGTGTTTCCCGTTCTTCCTCGCTGGTAGAAGAACTGAAAGAATAGAAATGGGTTGAAAAATTTGAAATAGCAGGACACGTGTAAACACGTCCATAAACTTGGCCGCCCAGGTGCTCAAATCGCCACCAAACATACAGGGATCAATTGCACTAAGCATGCACCATAATGCACCACCCTTAACTTAGCTTGCACCACTACGGTTCCCCTCTACTTAATGAAAGATTTTGGGGGGCTGGCGAAATGTTAGCCCCCAATTATCCGAAATGGAAAACTAATCTCTTATTCTATGTGCACCTACTTTGCAGTTTGCACCAATATGCGCCTTCAACTTTCCCCCACTGTGAATTCATTATTAAATACTTCAATCTTTAATACTCTTTTAGAGTTTTTTCTCTGGTGGAGATTTTCTCCATAGTTGTTTAAAGCCGGAAAGGGGGATCTGAGGAAAGCCAAAATAAGGGGTTTATGTACGACACGCATGATTGAACGTGATTCAGATTTTGTTTTGAAAACCGCCAAAAATGCGGTATTCGTTCCAGTGGAGTCTCACCCAATGATATGTAATCCTTTCCCATAAAATTACTAGAAGCAAAGGATCCTGCGTTCTCCGTAAGGAGGTTTTGGTTATTTCATGGTCGCCATTTTAAAATATGGCTGCCATATTAAATTTAATAATCATAAAGCCCGTCGAAAGGATATTGCGAACTTATATACTAACTGTTGATAAAATCGGTTGAAACGTTATTACTTTATTTGCCTTACGTTTGTGAGCTCCATTTTCTAAGATGGCAAGGATTAAAACCAAAAACTGTACAGCACGTCTATAAGCTATTTACTGGGTTAACTCCACTTTTTTATGCTTGTATGTTTGACGTCATAGACGCTTTGGCTCAGCCATCAGTCTGGGAAAGTGGAACATTTTTTCAAATTAGTCCTTGGGACCAGTGACCTCCTAGTGTCCGAAATAATAAACTGGTCTCCGGACTGGTCCCAGCCTTTGTTGTCCTATAGATTTGAAATTAAAGAACTGGTCCTCAGGACCAGTAACCACTACTTCTTGAATTTAAAAACTAGTCCAAGCAACTGATAAACTGGTTTTGGACCAGAAGAGTGTGCTATTTTGAGCAATTATATTTCGAATACCTGGGGGGCTGCCGAGAGGCGAACCGTAGTGGTGCAAGCTAAGTTAAGGGTGGTGCATGCTTGGTGCAATTGATCCATGTATGTTTGGTGGCGATTGCAGTATTTAGAAATAAATTAACAGTGAGAAAATTAAAAATGGCAGTGCATATTGGTGCACATAGAATATGACATTAATTTTCCATTTCGGATACCTGTTGGATCTTTCATTAAGTAGAGGGGAACCGTAGTGGTGCAAGCTAAGTTAAGGGTGGTACATGATGGTGCATGCTTGGTGCAATTGATCCCTGTATGTTTGGTGGCGATTTGAGCACCTGGGGGGCCAAGTTAAACGAAAAAATTTCTGACGGGAAGTCCCATTGCCTTGATGCGAGGACGACCAGCGACTCGTTATGGAAGATTCATCTAGTTCGTTTAAAATTCCGGAGTCTCTTTCTTTATTTTTTCAGGTTCAATCAATTTATGAAAGTCTTCAATTGACAATCCCATATGTCTTGCTGCTTTATCTTCATCATCCATTGCTCGATCACGTTGACTTTCCATTTCTCACGGTAGTTTATTTTGTAATCTGAAATGAATTATTTAATTAATAACAAAAATGAAAAGTGTTCCAAAATTGAAAGTAAGAATTACAATTGAGGGATTACTGACCATCCAAAAAAATTTTAATCGAGTAAAAGTGACCTCGCCAGTTAAAACCGCGCTTGCCTCGGATAGGAAAATTGATTGACTGATTAAATACAATAAATAAGTTAAGATTTACTCCAATGCTTGACAAGTTACGAGAACAAAGAGTAGTGTTTCTCTGATATCAAGTTGTTTTCAAAACGCATAGTTTTACCTCACATACTAACAAAACAGGAGACCCAATTATTTCGCAAATTAGTTGGGCAATACGATCTCTCTTCTCGAAGATAAACATCTCGTTTGAATGAACGTTACCAGCATAATCTCGATCTATAAGTCCGCCTCCGATGGAAATTGACTTTTTCAACGCCAAGCCTGAACGTTCAGCTGAGAAATCGAATTAACTTTAAAAAGACAGCCCTTTTTAGGACGATGGTTCGGGAATTAAAACATACCAATGCGGGCGTAGCGATTTAAAGGAGCTCGTATTTGAAGATCTGTTTCTATCAACATAGTTGATTGAGCAGGAATTTCTGTTCCCGTGAAGGTGCGTCGTTGAGCTCCATGATGACGGTTGAATTGTCGTTCCATGGTTAGATAGCGTTCTGATGACGGAGAGACCGGCGGACGTAGAAAGTCTAGCTCTAGTAATATAAAAGGTTAATGAAATTTGCTAACAAAATTAACTTAAGAAGTTTAAAAGCCCTTGATGTAGATATAGCCGTACAAAAAGCCCGCTCATTTCCTACTCTTTTACGTTGTCTCCCTAATGACTTAAGGATTATGTTTTGCACCACCCTCCTAAAAGTTTCCGGGGATTGGGGTTCAGATCAATTGTTAAAATTTCTAAGAAATCAAATAGATAGTAGAGAAGAATCGGTAATGTATGGAGGAGGTTCTTTCGCCACGGGGGAAAACCAGAAAGTTTTTATCAGTGCCAAGAAAAAATTAGGCACAATAGCTTCCATCAAGAAAAACCAAAACAATACACTAGGTGGGACCAAAACAAAACTTTACAGCTATGTTCGCGGCAGGTTATAAAAAGGCAGGCATAAATATCTATTGTATCTTTTGCGCTAGCAAAGATCTCAAATCAGTGTAATTTAGAAACCACTCCCTAGAACAAAAGAAAAATATTTTGAGAGAGAGTGGTCGATGCTACAATGGCACACGTGAACACCACAGTGCAAAAACCTGCATATCACGATATCAAAGTTGCTTAAAATGCAATAGAAAACACAATTTCGCGGAATGCGAGTTTAATGACGTGAATCAAATTAGAGATCACCAAAATTATAAAGAAAGTCCAAACACAGAGACGGAGGTAAAAACAATCCCTTCGTGTAGTTTAGCTCAAACCAACAAGGGGGAATATATTGTGTTATACCAAACAGCATTAACAACGACAAAAAACCCTTATGACATTCAAAACAAACAATTAGCTAGGTGCTTCTTTAATGGGGGGTCGAGTCAAAATAGCTTTATCAAAGAAAGCCTATCACGCAAATTAAATCTCCCTGTAGTAGGTTAACAAGAATTGGAACTTTATAGTTTCGGAAATGAAATACCACAATCAAAACTATGCAAAAAAGTTGAGGTAGTTTTACAAAACAGGGAAATAGCTGAAAAACAAATAGAAATAACCCTAACTGAAATTCCATTCATATGCTCAGCCGTTACGTCACTAAAAAGCCCTGAATTAGTTACGGTAATGGAAGAAAAAGGCTTACAACTCGCGGACAACACACATGGGTGGAAATATCACGACTCAGATATAGAAATTTTGATAGGAGGTAATTTCTATTGGTCTATTTGCACTACCAATAAGATTAGATTAAAACCAAATCTAGTTGCTATGGAAACTATGTTAGGATGGGCGTTGCATGGACCCACGGGGGGAAACGGCCCAGTTCCAAACTCAGGTGTTGCTTTATTCGCGGGGGTTAAGCAGGTGGACAAAGCTTTAAGAAACTTCTTTGAATTTGGAAGGGTTGGCTGTACAAAGCCAATATCCTACATTAAAGGCGAGGCAACAATAGGCCAACTATTCAACAAAATCACTTTCAAAGAGGGAAGATACGAGGTCAAGTTCCCGTGGAGCGAAAGCCGAGATAGATTACCAAACAAACTATCCCAGGCTGAAAGGAGATATGAGGGATTAGTTAAAAAGTTCGAAAAGGACCCCCCTCTATTATTCTGTATACAAAAATGTTATCGATGACCAACTTGAAAAAAACCTAGTAGAAATAGTACCCAAACACGAGCTAGAAACATTTAAGCCAGGAACCTATTATATACCTCATCAAGGTGTAGTGAGAAACGAAGTTACTACCACAAAATTAAGAGTAGTTCTTGATGTGTCATCCCACGGAATTAATTGCCCATCATTTAACGACTACCTAGAATAAGGGCTAAATTTAAACCCAGACTTGCTTCTTCTCTTAATACGCTTTAGAAAGTATATAATAGCCATAGTAGCTGACATCAAACAAGCTTACTTGTAAGTTGCCATAAGCAAAGAGGAGAAGGACGCAGTTAGGTTTCTCTAGGTGAAAGAAAACAACGGGGTCATAGAGAAAAATAAATACCAACTGCTACGCATGACAAGGTTGCCCTTTTGGGTGACGTGCTCTCCTTTTCTGTTAGCGGGTACGCTTAAATATCATTTGCAACAAAACCCTCAGGCAAATAAAATGGTGTTAGAAAAACTCAATCAAGATCTATATGTAGATGATTTCACGACAGGGGTAACAAATGTAGAACAGGGATTTAAGCTATCATTAGATGCTGCAAATTTAATACAAAATGCTGGAATGGAATTCCGGAAGTGGGGTACCAATTCTCAGAAACTCAGGGAATTGTGGCAGAATGATGATAGTCAAACTCAGGTTAAGCAGTTTGAAATGAAAGACCACAGTAAACATCAAAAGTTTTGGGAAAGATTTGGGACCTTACAAAGCTTATGGAACTGGCTTCAAAAACAGAGCGAACTAAACGACACGTGTTAAGTCTTGTGTCGCAAATCTTCGATCCTATTGGTTTGTTAAGCCCATTCACAATTCGCGCCAAAATCCTATTTCAAAAACTTTGGGAGGCAAAAGTAGTATGGGACGGGAAATAACCAGAGGAGATAGAAAGGGAATTCAAAAACTGGCTTCTAGAACTGCTCTACCTGCACAAAATTAAAATAAACATGCTATTTTACACAAACAACAGACGAAATAGATAACATTGAGCTACATTGTTTTTGTGTCGCCTCACTAAAAGCGTACGCAACCGCACTTTATGTCAGATACGAAACTAAAACTGGACATATAGGGAGAGCATTGGAAACCACCAAAACAAGAGTTACCCCCTTAACCTTTGAACAATCCAAATCAAAAAACAAAAACCCAATAATAAGCACAAACCAAAACAAAGAAACACAAAATTAACTCTGCCAAAAGAAGAGTTAATGGGATGTTTATTAGGAGCACGTTTAGCTAATTACATTAAAACAACATTTGAGACTAATTTAAACAAAATCTACTTTTGGACGGACTCTACTTTAGCGTTGAGTTGGCTAAAAGGAGATCCTAAAACATGGAAGAAATTCGTATCAAACAGAGCACAAGAAATACAAACACTGTCTGACCTAAATTCATGGTATCATTGCCCTGGTCAGAAAACCCCGCCGATTTGCCAAGTAGAGGGATGGGCGTAGAAAAATTAGTAAATAGCAGAGTTTGGTGGCACGGACCACAATGTCTATCACAACCGAAGGAAAGTTGGCCAAAACACCAACCATCAGAAACAAGCTCAGACTTAGTGTATTGAGAACGTCGCAAAATAACACTAGTAGGCCAGGACAGATAGGCCAAAAAAGGGCTTGACCTAGAACATTTGAACATAAAGATGAAAATTGGTACATGTGTTGTTTTTGACCCAACAAAAAATATACTAAAAGTCCCCTGCTGTAGAGCGCGAGCTTTCGCCGCCATCTTGGAAAATGGCCGCCGGGAATGCCAGCTACAATGTATTCCACGTTCTTCTTCAAAAATTATGAAAATTGGTACACATTATGATTGGAATCACATGAACATCATGGCAAAATTTTACGGCTCTTTGTTCAATAGTTTGGTCGCCATATTGGAAAATGGCCGCCGTAAATGCTAGGTACAGTATATTTCACCATGTTGTTGGAAAGTTATGAAAATTGATAGGTATTGTAATCAGAGCTGTGTGAACCTCATAGTAAAATATTGAAGCCATTAGTCAGATAGTTTGGCCGCCATGTTGGAAAATGGCCGCCATCAATGTCATCTAGATACAGTATGTGGTTCAAAAATTATGAAAATTGGTAATAATTATGTTGAAGACCGTCTAAACATCATACTTGAATATTGAAGACGTGCTACTGATAGTTTGGGCGCCATCTTGGAAAATGACTGCTTGAAATGCCAAATATATTACCGATATATAAATTTTTTCAACATTTTATTATTGAGAAGATGATTTTCATGAACGTATTAAACGCCATAAAAATAACAATTTTCGAGTCTAAATTATAGACCCATCTTCAAAAATGGTCTCTGAAATATTACTATCCTTAAATCTGAAAAAAAAAAAGAAAAGGAAAGCCATATTACTTGGATTTTGGTTAGGGAAAACCGTTTTATATGGGTTCTAGTGTCCTTAAGGATTAGATTTAAGACAGATTTTTAACATTTCGTTCATATTTCTCGTCATCCTGAAGATGTTTTATTAGTACGGCTAATATCTTGACAATGACCACACATTGCCCAGCAAGCTAATCCAGATCGTCTACATTCACAGTTCTTTATACAAGATGTTCTGCAAACTGCAGGTACAAATTATGAGTGTTATAAGTTCATTTGATGCCGGAAGGAGAATGGTGTGAATGGGTCTTCGACTTTTGCGATCGCGAACCAATCCCCACTGTTCGGGATTAAATCGTTTCCTAGCTATTGTTGGACTTGAAGATACGCTCGAAAAAATGTAGTTTTGCGGCGTCGGTTGTTGGATGAAGCTTAGCGAGATCAAATGAGGACTTGACAGTATGTGTGGCAACGGTTCCATTATACGTGTAATATCTACATAGTTGAAGGGTGACGTGACAGACGTGTCAATTATCACTCTAAAAAAGCGAAAAGAAATCTCTCTTCGGCAGCAGCTATGGCTTCCTTAGATGCAATATGGTCATTAAAAAAGGGCAACAAATTTGTAAGATGTTAATTATCTGTCATTACTTAAACCATGCCTTATCATAACCACACCCAGTTACAGCACGTAAATGAAAGAAGTGTTCTCTTAACCTTTTTAACTCAGGGGTTTGTCGTGGCGGAGGGGGCCCGAGTTCGGTGTGACGGTTCGAGAGTTCCTTGGGTTCGCCCTTGGTTCAGACCGTTCCTTGCCCCATTCCGTGAAGGTTTTGTCCGCCCAAGTGTTGCCTTGGCTCGCCCCCGTTAATGGCAATCCTCTAGGGGCGCGGATACACTATTTGTTTGGGCCGTATGGCACTTTTGTGCTTGGAGAGAACTCCCCCGTCCCTTCGAGTCTTCTGCTGCCTTAATCCTTCCCTGTCACCGACCACCTCCTGACTGGGCTCGCCGTGACCTGCTCAAGTGGCGTTTTTCGGGCCCGCTGGCCAATCCCGTGTGCCATGACGGCGGTTCCGCAGGTTCAATTTGGAATATGATGGGGAGGAGTAGCGCCTAATCAAGGGTTCTGACATGCAATTATTATGAAAAATCTTCAGGATGACGATGAATATGAATGAAATGTTAGAGATTTGTCTAAAATCTAATATTAAACAACACTAGAATGCATAAACCCCATATTAAATCATATTCTCTAATCAACAGCATTGAATAACTTTTCTTTCTTTCAGAATTTTGGGCAATTATTTTCGTGTGGGCATTTTTAAAGATGGCGCCGATAATTTCAACTTCGATATATCCATTTTTTGTTGTTTATTACGTTAATTAAAATCATCTATTCAAAATAGGAATTTCAAAAATATTTATATATTTGAAATATATTTGGCATTTCCAGCAGTCATTTTCCAAGATGGCGCCCAAACTATCAGTAGCATGTCTTCAATATTCAAGTATGATGTTTAGACGGTCTTCAACATAATTATTACCAATTTTCATAATTTTTGAACCACATACTGTATCTAAATGACATTGATGTCGGCCATTTTCCAACATGGCGGCCAAACTATCAGTAGCATGTCTTCAATATTTTACTATGAGGTTCACACAGCTCTGATTATAATACCTATCAATTTTCATAGCTTTCCAACAGCATGGTGAAATATACTGTACCCAGCATTCACGGCGGCCATTTTCCAATATGGCGACCAAACTATTGAACACAGAGCCGTAAAATTTTGCCATGATGTTCATGTGATTCCAATCATAATGTGTACCAATTTTCATAATTTTTGAAGAAGAACGTGGAATACATTGTAGCTGGCATTCCGGCGGCCATTTTCCAAGATGGCGGCGAAAGCTCGCACTCTATAGCAGGGGACTTTTAGTATATTTTTTGTTGGGTCAAAAACAACACATGTACCAATTTTCATCTTTATGTTCAAATGTTCTAGGTCAAACCCTAAAAGTCCTGGGCTATAGCTTTAAAAGTTAATCAAAAACCTCAAACATGGGCGCACGAAATAATTGACCTAGAGAGACACAATTCTTTAGATAAAACAATAAGAATCACAGCATATGTACTTAGATTCATAAACATAATGATAGACAAAGGGGAGGTAAAAATGTGAGGTGCAATGACAATGGAAGAGATGGAACAATCGGAAATAATTTGGGTAAAATTAATTCAAGGACAAATATACCAACAAGAATTAAACGAACTAAATTCTCGTGAAAATAACAAAAACTCACAACTATATACCCTGCACTTAATGGTAAACAAACTAAGACTTCTTTGCGTAGGGGGAGGCTTCACGAATCTTACCTAACCTACTCCGAAAAGCACCCTATTCAATTAAGTAAAAACGAACATCTAGCAAAACTAATAATGATTAGAAGCCACATAAAAACAGTTCATGGTGGAATAAATGACACCATCACACAAACAAGAGAAAGATACTTGTTTCCAGCAGGAAGACAGTTGGCGAGATCAGTAATCAAAAGCTGTTTAACATGCAAACGATTAAGTATTAAGCCCTTAGATACCCCAACAACAGCGCTATCAAAGGATAGAGTAGACGAAATGCCTTTATTTTCAATAATAGGGATACATTTTGGGGCACCAATTATAATTAAAAATGGAGCTCAAACTGGCAAAGCCTACTTCTGTCTTGTTACATGCGCGGTAACCTGTGCGGTACACTTAGAAAACTGGTTCCATCCCTAAGCACCGAGGATTTTCTTCTATCATTCAGACGACTTATCTCTAAAAGGGGTGTACCAGATACAATTTACAGCGACAACGCTAAAACATTCAAAGCCGCTGACAAAAATTTAAAAACAATTTGGGGAAAATTAGACGAATCCAAATTTCAGGAATTTTTCACAAATAAGGGGATTAAATGGAAATATATCGTAGAAAGAAGTACTTGGCAAGGAGGATGGTGGGAAGTTTTAGTCAAATCTACTAAAACAGCTTTAAAAAATAATTTAGTTAACTCATTTCTAACTAACGTTGAAATGGAGACGCCGTTAACTGAGGCAGAGGCCATGATTAACTCTCGCCCAATTAGCTACTGCTACAATGATTTAAACGAACCAACCCCAATAACACCTGCTGACTTTCTGATAGGTCGAAGGGTAACTTCATTACCCCCAATTCAAAACAAAACTAGTAAACAATCATTACCAGCTACAAGGGTTGAAATAAATAAAAGACTTAAACATAGAGAAAACGTACTTAACAAACTATGAAAACGTTTTCATAACGAATATATACTTCAGCTGCGCACTGCCCATTATAGGAAAACACCAAAAAATTCAAATAATGTTAAGAAAAATGATGTAGTATTAATATTAGATGACAAACGTCCTGGACATATGTGGAAACTAGGTATAGTTCAAGAAGTAGTCATAGGTCGGGATGGACAAGCTAGAGCTTGTATGCTAAAGACAACAAATGGCACAACCATTAAACGAATTTTGCAACATGTATGCAACTTAGAAATATGTAATTAAATTCTTTAAAAAAAATCATGTATTTAAAAAATTGTAAACTTAAACTGTATAAACCTGTAAGGTAATACTTCGGAATTCTTCTCAAGTATTACCGGGGGGAGTGTTAATAAACCAGCCCCTAAATCAATTTTTTTTAAATAAAACCCCCTTAAAATTAAACATAAAAATTTACAAAATAAATTAAATAATCTAAACACCCTATAAAATTAAAATCATTTCACTAAAAATATAAGGCATGCAAAATTAACTCTTTAAAACCCTTTAGCTTAAACTTTAACCTCTTTAAAATCCAGTCATTCACCTTTATACAAAAATAAATCCTTTCAATCTGTAAAATCTTTTCACTTTGTAAATTAAAGCGTAAAATCAATTGTAAACCCTACCTCTCTCCTTTCGCAAACTTTCAAACCAAAAACCCCGTGCGTCACTAAAAACCATGACGTCAGGAACCAATATCCTAAAAAGCTCGAATATTATTGGTTCCTGTCCCTGCAAAGGGACCCAGAAAAAAACGGGGTTGACCCAAACGAAAGTGCATAAAAGGAGAGAGTTTGGGGTCAAAAGACCAGAATTGTATATATTTATCAATGCTCAGGCTAAACTCAGCGCCACAATAAAACTCGTAGAATTGTTGAAAAAGAACATAGTCGTTTGCCTTCACTCGGTGAAAACTTAGAAACTTTTTGCCTTCACTCGGTTAAAAACTATAACTTACAAAACCCTCACTCGGTTAACAAGCATATAACTCGTTGCTATGTTCCCCTAAATGTTTCAGTCCGTTTAGAGAAACTTTAACAAGAACCAAACGGTCTCTCCCATAAACAAAACGAACCAACGAACGGAATTACCACTGCCAATATTCTGCAAAGAATGTGACTTAGCAATCGATAACGTTGTTTTTAGCTGCGAAATGTGATATTAATTGTCATGACGTAATATTACCACTTCAATAAGCCTCGTTCATGGAGCCTTTCCTCTAAGAATATGACCAAAACGCGTGAAAACCTTTTGATACCTAAAAAGTTTAGTATGTTTTTGTCACAGGTGTCAGTTTGTTTTGTGTTTTTAGTATTATACGGTAAAAAATATCTTCGGAAGAATAGCGCTACTCAACCCATTCTATTAAAAGCGGGTCATTGCCAGTCCACGATAAACCCTTTGGCGCCAATAATTCCAATGGGGGAAAGTTCGAATGTTATATTATCTGTTCAAAAGGCTAGGTAATGTGTAATTTCACTTTCCCCACTTGGAACTCCCTTCAGAAGAGGTGAAACGAAGCCAATTCCTACCCAAAATCCGTCCCCCTTTTTACATTTCTCTTTCGATCTTGGTTTGCAGACAGCACTTCTAATTCAGTAACGTCCGCTAATAGTCTGTATAAGATTTTCAGGAGTTCTGCCTTTTAAGGTAATATACTTATTCCATCCTTCACTTTTACTTGCTCTGAGAATTAAATCCCTAATATCCCCAATTTATGTATTTAACTTATTAGATGGATCAGTTCAATCAGTTGATGAATTTTTATCGCGGGATGCAAGATGTCCAAAAATTTAAACAAGAAGGTTAAATAGCTTTTTTTTATACTTTTTATGATTTTGGGTAAATTAGAAAATATATTCCTTATCTGTACAGTTTTGTCCACGGCAAACGAGATGTTGGCACAAGAAAATGTTGAGCCGTCGGCTAAAGTCGACACATTGTCTGTGGAAAACGAGTCCTTGAAGGCTCAAATAACCTGCAGGAAGCTCTTAAACAAAGACGTAAATATTTTTAATTAAATGTTCTTATTAGGTTTTTCCTTTTGTATTTTTCATTAAAAATATCTTGGCAGAATCGGAAACCAACTTTTCACTCGCGGGAACAGGTGAAGGGTCGGAACCGGCGTTCGCTAGCCGTTGGGGCTCTGTTCCCTTGGATCAGAGGAAAGCCTCGAAAATGGGGCGATTGGACAGTTTTGAAGAGTAATTATATTTAAATATGGCGAATTTTAGGCGCAGTAAAATAGTTTTAACTTATTATTTTTGCAGTCCAGATAAAGCGATGGAGGAAAATTTGAATTTTCCAGTGCGTGGAAAGGCTAGAATGCTATTACCTGGTCATTCTTGTGAAGACTGCGATGGGGTATGTGGATTTATTATTAGTAAGCGTATTCAGTCACGGTGTTTAAAAATATTTTTGTAGTACTACTCATCCTTACCCGAAAATGAGCAGTCGCGGCGGCAAAACGCATGTTCAAGACATTGATCGGTCAAAAAAAGACCACGCACCCTTGAAAGCTTTTGGTCCCTGGATTTTGAAGGCTTTTCAACCAACCCAGCCCCCCGCCAAAGAATGGGTAGAAACAAATGGAAGGAGGAGGCCACGTAGGCCAGTGGCGGCGGCGCAAACCGAAACGAAACGTTCGGAAAGCTAACTTCCAAAAACGGCCCTTTTGAGGGCCACCTTATATCATTTTTGCTCTTTTTATATAGAATAGGCAAGCAAATTTTTGCTCCTGGGCACGACGTATTAAGCTGCCACCAAACGGCCCTTTTAAGGGCCACCTTCCAGAGGTTGTTACCAAAAATGTATTGAAATAGCACACTTAATATTAAGCGTACATTAACTATAGGCCAGTAGGCCACCCTAAATATTGCTATTTAAATGTTAGGTCTAATCGATTCTTTCTAGGTATTGAAATATTAGCTAAGTTTTCTCTTGTGCCCACTGTAGGTTTCCGTACGCGCCTCCGAGGAAAGAGTTAGGTAATTCAACTAGCACTGTGATTGGCCATCTTGTCCCGTTGGCGACGTTCATTCCGCGCGCCGGGGCACGAGAGAGTTCCCCTGATTTTGCACATTTTTGGGGATGGCAGCGCCAGGCTTACCTCTATGCTATATTACGAGTTTTATAGGCCAAAGCTGCCATCCCCTGAAACTCGTCTTTTAGACGCCCGCGATTTTCACGCCGACTTGGTAGCTCTATTGAAAGGGTTCCTCCCAAATTAAAACTTTATATTTTTAAGCTTCTGTGCATTCATAAGAATTAAATTTGTATGAAGTTCTTTAAAATGGAAGAGGAGGGGCTATTAAAACATAATATTATTATTATAACTACACCTTGACCTATCCCAGCCCCTCAAATTCCACCGAAACTGGGAAATGGCCGTGACCATAAGTTTATAAGATATGTTCCATAAGTATGACACTACCTATCCAGCGCCGTTAAACAGAAGTCTTCAGTGGCTGCTTTTAAATCTACAAGTAATACTATTTTCTAGGATTTCCTAGAAAATAAATAAATTTCGGTAAAACCTTACAGCACTGTTAATTAAAGGCTGCAAATCAAAAGGGCTATTCACTAAAAACGTAAAATATTTCCGTGACTTGCTTAGCAGCAGGAAATAGAAATTAGAGTTTAAACTTTAAAGCTCACACCTGACCTCTCGGTTAATTTTGAAAATAACTGTGATATGTGATATATGGCAAAGATTTGTTTAATTAATGTATATTGTTTAAAATTTAAAATTGAAAATTGGGCCCCCCTTACGCTTTTTTTGCCACCCGACGGGTCGCCCCGCACACTTTGTATGAGTGACCCACCACCCCACATTTGAAACATGTTTTCAGCTCTTGCCGACGGGGTGGACGGTCGATTTTTCGAGTCGCTCGGTTGGGGGGCTGGACGGCCACACGTCGGTCGTCCCGGTCTACGGGGTGCTGGGCGGCGTCACGGCGGTCGTCCCGGTTTACGGGGTGCTGGGCGGCGACACGGGGAGCGTGTCCGGGTGGCATCTGAACAACTCCGAAGGTTCCGCTCCCCGGACCTTCCTGGGCCGCTTGTGCCTTGGGCGGAGGACATCGGCTGGCGGGTGGACGACATCGGCAGCCGGTTGGACGTCAGCGGCCGGTTGGGCGTCGGCGACAGGGTGGAGGATATCAGCGTTTCTTGAAATTTTGTTTCCCATGTTTGTGGCAGCTCGTTAACTTCTTATATTTCTCTACAACCCTCTCTCTCATTATAAAGCCTAAATACTTTTAATTTGTAATTATTGGAATATGTTTTCTAACCAAATATTATAAATTATAGATCTATTTACAGCAAATGATTTTCCATTTCCTAAAACATATTGCAGCATTATATTTATACGAACAATATTTCGCATTCGATTAAAACTAAACTCTGTGTATGTGACGATTTATATGTTATGTTTGGTCATAAAAATTGTATACGGTACATGGACTCAAAATCAACTTTTTTATTGTGATAAAATATGTTCAATATAATTGAATAAATCGTGTGCATTATCATCAATATATTTGTCTAATAAAATTTAAAATTTTTGTTCTACATATTGAGCTTTCAATATCATGATAGATTTTTTTTGCGCAATTAGTAAAAAGTCTTGAGAATAATTTATAAGATGATGAATTTTATTAATGCCCTCCACTTAATTTGTGCAAAACATTGAGCGTTTAAAGGCCGCTTTAAGTAACGGGCCCCACGTGTAGGGTGCCCTTTAGTCGGGCATAGTGTACAAATTGACCTTTTTCTTTTCTTTAGCAACCTTTAACCTTCATTTTTACGTTCATTGCACCGGTGCGGTTTTTTTATTAACCTTTACCGCCTTTATTTTCAAAGCACGCCACTGTCACTCTGTTATTGTGAATCATGCTATTCAAACTAGAAATAGTCGATTCTATGCTAACAAAAGGCTTTAGATTTTGGGGGATTTTTTGGCACGTTGGGAGATTAGAGACATCTCATACACCTAGTGAATGCAAGGCGGTCTATAGTCTGTGAGTACCTTATAATAACGCCAAAAAACAAGTGTGGAAGATACTGATTTTGCTGCCCTTCCAAGCCACTAAAAGAGTATAGGAGAGCTTTTTACTAACAGGTTTTAAACACGAGGCCCAATGCTTGGTCCATCTTCACGTTCATCGTGATATACGGGTTTTTCTATTGACATCATCGTCTTGAAATAGGCAAAAGATTTTCAGAAAAAAAAATGAAAAAAAAAAAAACCAACAAAGTTATAAAAGTAAATTGAGGCTGCCATTTTTGTAGGGGATTTCAAAACTATTCTTCCCTTATACCAGAAAAACCCCGCAAATCCTTAAAAACTACTATCAAACTGATTAACTGACAGCCATAATTGACAAACTAACAATTAATTTGCATCCCTTTAAACTTGTAAGCATAATTTACGAAATCTCATGCCAATGCTTTGAAAGCTGTTGAAATCATATACCAAACTAACACGAATACTAATTTCATGAATCCTTGTTTTGCTTTTACAACCCAGTCCCGTTGTCAAGCATTAGAATCAATAAGCAAAGCCCGGCCTGTTTAATAGTTTTATATGAGCTTCAAGTTATAGTAAATAAATATAAATTAATTAATTAATTGAACGATGTAATTATATAGATACTATAAAAGTGTTTAAAATCGTCTTATTTCAATAGGAAATTTCCAAGAGAAGAAACTATGCCTGGTTGTTATTTTATTTTTCTCGGGTTTTTGCCCCGGTCATACTGACAGGTTCCATTTTAATAGACAGTTTCGGAAATTACATAGAGAGAAACCAACACACAATGGGGTATTCTCCCTCTCACTAAGAGGCCGAGCGAGAGGGAGAATACCGCAATTGCGGCCACGCTCCTGTGTGTTGGTTTCTCTGAATGTAATTTCCGAAATGGTTTATAGCGAGATATTCCAAAAAAGAAGGAAAAAGCACCATTTATCTGATAATCTAGATACAAGTCAACCCCCCTCGCTGACGTTGATATTCGCTTCGCGGCAGAATACCTAACCTTTGAAAAAGACGAGGTCCCACTTCACGGAAATTACTGGCGACAAAAGGTTTATCTTGGGCTAGCAATGACCCCTGTTCAATGGGATGGGCGGAGTTCGCTTTTTACCGAGGGGCCGGTGACCCCGCGTACTGTAAAGGATTAAATATAATCCTTAAAATTCCTGCACTTCGCAATGCTAAAATTTCTACATTCAGGGAATCTGATAGTGATTAGCCCCTCGGTGTTTAGTTATCGTAAAATAAAATGGAAGGTATATTTTTGTGGGATTTCTATTAAGAAATGGAAAGGAAGGTGAACACTCCCTCGGTTTAGTCAAATTACATACAGTATAATAATTGGATTTATTGCTTTAAATTTGAGGTATTGAAAGTTTTTATGAGTTTTACTGTTTTGCAATCGGAGAATGATTGTCCCCTCGCACGAAATAATAATCGAAGTTGAGGCTTTTGCTCTTACATAAATACTTATTTTAACTAACTTTAACCAACTACTGCTTTACCTTTTGATAAGAGTGATAACCGAATACATCTAAAACTGGCTAGACATAAGCTTACAATTAATAAGATGTTCATTATTAACATATGTAATTTTATGATTAATATTGAAAGCCTTGGCATTTTTCAGTTTTGGGAAGGAAGGTAGGGTAGTAAGCAGCTCTCCCCAAGCTTCTTATCGAAGAAGGCGCCCTTCTGCTTCTCTAGTGTTCACGGAAAAGAGGTTAAAGAAGGCACCAAAAGAAGATTGTTCTGGTGATTCCACCACTGTGAGTCGTAGAGAAACTTTATTTTCCCGCCAAGTATCCTCCATACTTCGATTTGGGGGAAAGGATAGTTTTTGAGAAGGGGTTTCGCTGGTTTTCTGTTGAAAATTTAGCGGGGGGCGCGATGGACGCTGAAAATGGGCCTCGTTTATGGGCAGGCTCACCTTTGACTCCCCCCCGTTCAATTGAATGGAATTCGCCTGAGAAACTCAAGTTACAATCACTTTTCTTGTGCTTTCTGCAACGATAAGAGTTCATTTTTCTTTACTTTGTAAAGTTAAATTTTAACAAAAACAGTTTTTTTAAAAACTACTTCAACCTTTATTTTCTTCAACGTGAAATATTTTTTATTGAATTTTTTAATTCTTGGAGTTTTTTAAACTCGGAGAGTTCCTAGTTCGCAATTTTTAAGTGAACTTTTTGATTTTTAACTTTTATTTTTTTTTCGTTCTTCAGTATGTCAAGCCAAGCTTCTTTGTCTTCTGATTCCTCTTTGAACAATCAGTCTCCAAGAGGGAGTGCTACCAATTCTGAGTCGAGCAATTGTAGCCTGGACGAGTTGAGGCCCAATACAGTATTTGAGGCTAAATTGAAAGTGGTGGATTTGGCACCAAAAACATCCAGGACCATTTCATTTATCTGGGACACGAACCTGAGACAGCGGTTGGCGCAAAGAGAAAGAAGTCAAATTTCTGGGGGGAATTCCGGCAATGCGGCAAAAAAATTAAATCTAATGGAAGCAGCGGATTTAATTTGGAGCGCCATGCCACGGTATTCTTCATTCAATATAATAACAGCACTATTATCAGAAGGGAATAAGGGAGAAGGGAGACATTAGAGCCTGCTTTGGTAACGAGAGTCCGACCAACCTCAAGAAAACTGCGAAAACTTTGCGCAAGTACACAGCTTTTAACCAATTTACTGCAAATATAGTTCTTTAAGTTCTCCGCGGTATCAGGCGACCTATTTGTCTGCTAGATTTTCATTCTCCAAAGGCTTAGGGCTGTCGATGTTTCGTTCTTGTGTAATTATAACCTCAATCATGTATTTTATTGAAACTAATTTCTATTTTTTAATATTAATTCAGAATAATTAGTTTTCATCTTATTATTACCTTCAAATTATCTGATTTTGGTATGTTCTCAATTCCCGCGCATCTAAATTAATTGCACAGCTTGATTTCGTTTATCAACATGAAATTCGGCCATTTTTGTCTCCTTCAATGTAAAGTTGTAAACAAAACTACTTTATTCGTCAACCGTGACGTCACCTTCTTAGACAGAAGTTAGATAGCCAATCAGTGAAGGGTAGTTGATTTGAGGTTAGTAAGACTGTTGTTACGAGTGTTAAGCATTACGGAGATATAAAGTGTGTCCCTTCTCTCTTATTCCCTTCTGCTATTATATAATGTGCCAATAATGTGTTTTCTCTCTCGTCTCGACAGGAGACGCACAAATTGATTCTGCGCGTGAAAGGAGGCCCTCAAGGTGTTCCAGTCACCCTTACGCGTGAAGTTCCGCAACCGAAGAAAGTTGCGAAGGTCGATTTGAAGTCACCGGAGCAAGTATCTTTTGGATCCTTGCTAATGTACACTCTAATTGCCGAATGTGGATTGCCGTTTGAGATTCTTCAGAAGCGCGCCTTTCATACACTGTTTGGAAGACTTCTACCTCATTTAACAGTACCTACCCCAGGATCTTTGAAAGAGGAATTGGATACCGCTATACAAGCTATTCCCTCCAAAATTAAGGTTAGTAGCAAGTTTAATTATTAAATATAGGTTAATTATTAGAGGTATGTGGGTAGTGATTTTCCAATTTCGAATCGGGTTCGGGTAATCAAAAATATTGTTTTCCGGTATCGGGGCGGGTACCCGAATTTTTGTAGGTTATTCTGATAATTAGCCTTAGCCTAGTGGGTATTAAAATTAGGACTAAAAGTTATCGGGGTGGCTAACCAAAATGTTTCGGTAAATATGGTTTAATAAATAGATACTTCCTCCTAAAATTCCCTCTAATACACTATTTGTAGTTATATCTCAATTCTACGTTCTTCAATGCATTGTCTTTCTTAAAGGGACTGCAAAGAAGGCATGGGCGGGTGGATAAATTTATTTTTGAAATATGTCACAGACATCACGTGATGCCAAAGTACAAAGACTCCTCATGGAGTAGAACTGGACAGCGCCAATTCCATGAAGTGGTAGTTTTCGAAATTAAACGAACTAAGCCTCTTTGAACCACGCCTGTCCTCGGTCACGTGCCTCTGACGTATTACAAATAATTTTTACCCACCCGCCCATACCTTCTTTAACTTTTGGTTCCGCAATTCTCCTGCTTAACCGCTAGTCTTATTTAAACACAGAATTTTGGCGATGGGATAGGATTGGATTGCTGACGTGATAGGTCAAATTCTAGTTTGTCTCAAAAAGAAACTACCACGCGCTCTTCAGCTTTCGTAGTGTTCGATCGCTTTTTTTGCTCTCCGCTTCTCTCGCTGTTTTGCTGTGCTCTTGACAGTTTCGTCAGAAGCAGATGAAAAAGGAGTCTCGGACGCTAGTTTCCACAATGTAGAGGGCAATGGGATCCGCGTACGTCACAGCTCGGCCGAAAATGTAGTGGGATCGTTTGCCATAGAGGCGCTATCAGACGATGCTTTTGGTGGATTATATAAGGCACCAAAGACTGCTGCGAAAATGTTTTTGTAATAATGAACTAACAATGGCTACTGAGGTTCGTCTTAACCGTTCGCGACATAAATTTGCACAATATAATTACTTTATTCAAACAGCTGTAACCGTTGGTGTTAAGAAAAAGGATAAGACTACATTTTGTAACTTTAAACCTACTAAATAGTCAAAGTACGTCCAAACTAGCAGAGAAACACATCAAAAGCCGGGTAAGCCAAGGCTTAATTAACAATTTTTGTCCACTGGAGTGATTTACTCCGGTTTTCAAAATTTAAAAGCAAGTTTTTAAAAGATGCCAAAACACAATGTTTTATATGTGTTTTAGGGCCAAAATATTCCGTGTTTCTTATGAATTAATTGACTGCTACAAGAGGTTGAAAAACTAAATCACTATCTCTTATATTTTGGGTTTTAAAAGATCGTGAGTGATTTCTTTTCCGAACCTCTTGTAGCTATTAATTAAGTCAAGAAGAAATTTAGAAAAATTTGGCACTGAAACACATTTTAGTTTTTCAATAATGTACGTACGTTACTCGCTAGTCTTGCCATTATCAATTTTAACTCTAATACTCGTTAAGCCTAGGCTTATTATAAGCAGACGATACTTATTTTTAAAGAGAGGCTCCAGACACGATTTCCCAGATCTCCTTTCGAGACTTTGCAGCCACGCTATTGGTTGGAAAAAAAGCTCAAATTTCCTAAGAGAGGTGGCACTGGCGTAATGATTTTATTAATAACCGTGACGTTCGCGGATCCCATTGACCTATACATTATGGAAGCTAGCGTCCGAGACTCCTTTGTCATCTGCTCCTGGTGTTCCACTTTTTTATTTTGTACACGACATCTAGATGGCGTTTGCAAAATATTACTCCATACGTAAAATTTGACGAGGGAGAAGCCACTCTGTAATAAAGTCTTTCTGAGGGTGTAAGATGGGAAGCGTATTACGCCGTTTAACGCGGAAATACACTCGGGATTACTTTTTACAGTTTTTATTTCAATATTAGAACGGATTAAAGGCATATCTCCCGAATTTACGGCATTTAAACCATCAAAAAGGTAATACCGAAGGAATACGCCAGTGCCTGATCCCTCGGGCGTCAAGTTCGTTTCTAGTTGACGAGGGGAAAGCCGCTCCGTAATGAAGTCTTTCTGAGGGTGTACTATGGGAA
The DNA here is from genome assembly GCA_019434445.1 of Phalangium opilio. Lineage (NCBI taxonomy): Eukaryota > Metazoa > Arthropoda > Arachnida > Opiliones > Phalangiidae > Phalangium > Phalangium opilio. The sequence goes on along the minus strand of JAEQBA010001828.1, from coordinate 91,554 downwards.
GCGTATTACGCTAGTTGCCTGATCCATCGAATGCCGAGCGCGACGTTCGGGTTAGTAACCTCGTATTTTAAGCTTAAGATGACACTGAGAACAAACTAGGGGAGATTGGCGCGGCTCTAGAGATCGCTCGCGTTATCAGGGGTATCGTAAATTATGTACGTAGTTTATGATACTGAGAATAAACGAAGGAGAGATCTCTGGTCTAAACGCGCCAGATTTTACGGTAGACGGTAGACCGGGAGTCTTATATTACGTACGCGGGAACCTTGCGAACTGACGATGCCAATGGTCTAAGCCTTTGCTTAAGTGAATTTTCTACTTTGATTTAAATATTAATTTATCAAGCTAAGTATGATTTTTGTCATCAACTGTCTTGTGACACTTGAAGTTCCGATTTAAAGTTATAAACAGATTCCCGATTAGTAAAATCAATTGTCGGTAAGTGTAAATCAATTGTCGGTAAGTGTATACAAATGGCCAATTGATTTAAGTTCCTATATAGAAACTAGTTCAAATAAAACGAAAATTATCAAATCTTAAATGAATTTCCTACTTAGATTTAAATATCAATTTTTCAAGCTAAGTATAATTTTTGTAAACACTGCGATTAATTGTATTATTTACTAAACATAGTGATTAATGTTTAGAGCTCGGCATTATCTATCCATTATCCAGAAATTGGTGGATAACCGATTATTTATAAACAAAGTTGTGGATTATAATACAATTTAGCATATGAGTTATGTGGATAATTTTCGAGTATGGATGAAGATAAAATAACTTGGATAATGGATAGATAATGCCGGGCTCTAAACATTGTGATTAATGTAACATTAGTAAATATATCATTAATATTGATTTATTTACTAAACATTGTTATTAAGGCTTTAGAGCCGAATATCAAATCTTAACTGAATCTCCTACTTAGATTTAAATATCAATTTTTCAAGCTAAGTATAAGCCCTGAAAATTTAAAGACAAGTGTGTTAGAATCGATTATATCAAAAAATGGTTAAAAATGTTCATAATTAATTAGTTTTATTAAAAAAATTAATTTAGTACTTTCACTCCCTTTTCAAGATTAAACGTATTGCTTAAACATTACGCTAAAAATCTTATAATTAAACAAAATTATAGTCCCTAAAGCCTAAAACACACCTATTTTGGGAAAAATCAGAAGAACCCTTGTGTTTCTACCAAGAGCACTTTACAATTATGACATTGGAAATTAATTTTTATTAAAATAATTATAAACTCTAAAAGTTTGAATTCTTTTTAATATAATATAATAGTTTGTAACACACCTCTCATTAAAATTTTAGGACATTTAAGTATAAATTTTGTAGTCTAAGTGAGACCATTTTTGTTCGTAATATATTATTTTACTAATAGCTCCTTAGAAGATTGCGTCAAGTGAGGAAATTTAGCTTGACCATTGCAAGCAAAACTCTGAGAGTAGGGTCTTCGTGCCGATACTGGCACAGGTACAGTGGAAGGCAGGGGAGGAGGAGGCGTTGAGGAGGAGGAGGAGGCGTTGAGGAGGAGGAGGAGGCGCTGAGGTGGAGGAGTGAGAAACAAGATGGTGGATGAGAAAATGGTTAAGATGGAGAGAATCGTATAAGAAACTTTAAAGTGGGCGGTTAAGTCTTTTTGATTGACTCACCCCTCTATCGCA
>JAEQBA010001828.1:24735-89856 GCA_019434445.1 Phalangium opilio | reverse complement strand
TGCGATAGAGGGGTGAGTCAATCAAAAAGACTTAACCACCCACTTTAAAGTTTCTTATACGATTCTCTCCATCTTAACCATTTTCTCATCCACCATCTTGTTTCTCACTCCTCCACCTCAGCGCCTCCTCCTCCTCCTCCTCCTCAACGCCTCCTCCTCCTCCTCAACGCCTCCTCCTCCCCTGCCTTCCACTGTGCCAGTATCGGCACGAAGACCCTACTTCTGAGGCCATTGCCCAACGTTCACTGAGCCGCTTCGTCACATTATCTTTTACATTATCACATATAATGATAAGTTTAACCACGGATATCCTGTTGAGATTGTTTTAAAGTTCCTAACTCTCGATTTTGAAGTTTTATACTGGCTAGTGACACTTGAAGTTCCGATTTAATGCTATAAACAGACTAGGATCGTAAGCCGATATCGTAAATTAACCGATGTCAATATCAAAGCTTAACTGATACACGGATACCAATTTTTTTAACTCATTAATCTAAAATAAAAATATAATCTTTCATATTTAAAAATATACAGGTAGTATTTATAAAATATTAATTAAAAGACGTAGTAATTGTCTAGATTAGTAAAATCCATTATCGGTAAGTGTACTCATACAAATGGCCATTTGATTAAAGTTCCTTTATAGAAACTAGTTCAAAAGAAACGAAAATTATATTTATATTTCTCCTTTAATATCACAAAACGTTAATATATCTAATTTGGAATAGAAAAACTTCGGGAATTATGCAAAGAAGCTGTCAATTTTGGTGTTAGAAAATAATAAAATTCATCTTCTTTTGAAACTTCACCTAAGAAATTTAAATTACAGAATAGCTTGATATCTTTTCCAATGGATAATTGTTTGATATTGATATTTTCGTTTCATTGATTTTAAATAAATTGGTATTGACATCGGTTAATTTACGATATTGGCCAATTGATCATCACTAATAGTTTAAATAATTTCAATTAAACGGTTCAAAACCTTCAGGAAAAGCTTAGTTTTATAATGAATAAAATTCTAATTTTAAAGTAATAAATTAATTTATCGTAGGTAATTAATTTACTGCCTTAGTGTAATTTATGCTGAAATAAAAACATGCAATGAAAGAGGAAGTGACGTACATTTGGGTAAGTGTTTCGCGGGAGATTCAAATGTTGATTTGAGTTAAAGAAATAAGAGAATAATTTGAGATGGTGAAATGTTTGGCGGGAGATTCAAATGTTGATTTAGGTTAAAGAAATAAGAGAATAATTTGAGATGGTGAAATATTTGGCAGGAGATTCATATGTCGATTTAGGTTAAAGAAATAAGAGAATAATTTGAGATGGTGAAATGTTTGGCGGGAGATTCAAATGTCGATTTGGGTTAAAGAAATAAGAGAATAATTTGAGATGGTGAAATGTTTGGCGGGAGATTCAAAGGTCGATTTGGATTTGGGTTAGAGAATAGGGTTTTAAGCTCTCTCTCCTTATGGAACCAACCCTAATGTTTACATTTGGATTTAGTGTCCCTGGATACATTTCAAGTGTTCTGCCAATTTCCGCTCTCGCGAATTTCCATGAGGCTCAAAGTATTTGACTTATTTCTGCCCCCTTTTCAACCTTGTCTTGCTGTGAGCTATCAGGGTTCATACAAACCTGGAAAAATCAGGGAAATAAATAGTTGACGAAAACCTCAGGGAAAACTCAGGGAAATTTAGAATTTTTAGTAAAATTCTGGGAAATCAGGGAACTTTGCGTCAAACAGAGGCCGAGTAATTAAGCAAAATGTTCATGACATGAACATACCCTCCGTAGGATTAACATTACACTAATCTTTGGAGGCTCATAACTCTGGTTCTACTAGAGATACAGGGATGTCCTTCGAGTATGTTATAGTCTTATTTGCCTAACAATAACATCCAACGATACTAAAAACTTGGGATTTTGTCAAACAGGGGTCGAATAATTAAGCAAAATGTCCGTGAACATTCCCTCCATAGGATTATCATAACACTATACTTTGGAGGCTGATTATATTAGAGATATGGGGAATCGGGGATGCCCTTTGATTATGTAATTGTCCTATTTACCCTTCCTTGTTCGTTAACATTTGCTCCATAGGATACTCCATATACTGGAAAAATCTAGGAAACTCAGGGAAGTATATGGGGAAAAACCTGGAAATCTCAGGAAAATTTGTTTTCCAAAGTTGTATGAACCCTGCCTATTGTGCCGGTTTTCTATTTAGCCGGGACGGAAATAAGATAACTTTGAGACACTTATAGGGGTCACTGCCCAGGGCCGGAAATAAGCACAGGACACTGGACATTGTCCAATAAAATTTTAAAATGTCCCATAATTTTTTCAAAAACTAAGGGGGTCACTGGACAGTTTGACCAATAAATTTTCCCAAGTTTTGATAGCTTGACTATAGAGATGCAACACTATTTTTGCACACTCCAGTGGACAATGTTCTATAAATTTTCAAGTCAAACAGGGGGTCACGGGACACATGTCCTATAAGAAATTTTTCTTATTTCCGGCCCTGTCACTGCCTCACTGGACCAATGTCCTATAAATTGATTGGGTGTGCAAAAATGTTCTGGTTGCTGGACCAGCTTGTTTACTTTTGCACGCCATCAATAGATGGCGTTCAAAAGATATATTTTTATAAACGGAAGACTTAAAGCCCGTCGAGCACGCTCGGGTGTCAATAGAAATATGCGGGCCCACGAGAGGGAAACGATGAAAAATTCCCCAGTGGAATAACGGCGGTGTTGCGCTGAAGTTTTGGTGTGACCAAGAATCTGATACGCATGCGCGAGCTTTATAAAAAAATATATCTTGAAATTGTATTGAACAACTAGGTTCGTGGTATGGTGGTTAGAGCCGTTGCCTTTCGCGCGGCAGAACCATGGGTCGCAGTTCGAATCCACACGAGGAAATATTTTTTTTAAGTTTTATTTTAATTAAGGATGTTTTGAGACGAAATTCATCTTAAAATATCGAGGAACAAGTTGGGAAAACCAAAATATTACCTCTCCGAGTCAAGAGAAGGACTACCTACAAACTTATTTACCCAGTTATGGAAATGTTTCTTTTTTTTATGAACAAATACTGAAGTTAAAATTTATGAAATATTAAAGCAGTATACAAAGCATAGCAAATATACTGTAAATCAGACGACATTTTACATCCAATAAGGATATACTTGTACACATTAAAATCATCCGATGGGGGAAAAACGGGAAATGAAGAGATAAAACTTTGGAGGGATATTACCTTTACGTATTTGTAAAGGCCCAATTTGCTACTCCTCAACTGTATACCCTCTATGTTCAAAGCCATATTCACAACAGGGTTGCCATGTAAACACTATCCTCTCCTTTCACCTCAACAATTTTCTTAGTTTGTCAACATGACGATTAAAGTTACATAACACCAAAGCTAATTTGTGGCTACACACACTGAAGGTAAATGCGCACCATAAAAAGCATGAACACACGAAGCTATAATCCGATTACGATCAGACCTTTCACTGATCTGGGCTGCGTTCAGCAGAGCTCACCAAAAAAGACAGCGGATTTTGGAAAACGTTTTCTGGTGAGATCTGTCGTCATAGCTTTTCTCCGGTCATCGGTCTTTTAAAAATGAAGCTAGCGCAATAAAGCGTGCAAGGTACAAAGGCTTAACAAAAATTGTATGATAACATATTTATGGAGATAGATAAGAACAACTTTTATAATTAAACATAGAAACTAACATGTCTCTTAAACTTCTCGCCGCTCTCGCGTGATCAACTTGTTTCACGCCAATTAAATAGCTATAGTCCCATCAGAATCAGCAAGAGCTATTTGTATTAATTCCTCCATGCTTTTTCGCCAAGCTGAGAACTACGCGTTTTACGTCACGTTATCCAAAAACCCGACTATTTTCCTTGAAGACCGCGCTGGCTCACTGAGCACCGTGACGTCAAAATTCAATAACAAAATCCCGTTCTGGATGACACTGCTAACAGCGCCTGACAGCGCTGAGCTCTGCTGAACGCGGCCCAGATTTCCACCATGATTATAAAGTCTAAGCCTAATTATTTAAAAGTGTATTTAACTTTCGGCTCACTCTGAACCGTTAATAGCCGCGTTTACACGAGACACTTTCGAACCGTTTTGAACCGTTTTGGAAAGGCCTAACACTTTTTAAAAAATAATATTTCCATTTTCTCGTGAAAGATCTCTTATTTTATCAACTTAATATTCTTTTTTGTACATTCCAAAACGGTTTAAAACGGTTTCTAAGTGTCTCGTGTAAACGCGGCTATAGTCTCTGTATTACAGAAACGAAAACCAAACCCAAGCGTTTACTTTTTGGTTCACTAGGCCTAATGACAAATAAAAGTTCATTTGCCCAATATAGTTGCGTTCTTCTTGAAATCACTTTACAAAGAATTATGCTATAAACAGATGTAGTATAGCTTAAGTAATATATAAACATCGATTTCAAATAATAATAATAAAAAATATTCTTGGGATATCAGAATGAAACAGAGCTTTATAGCTACAAAACCACTAAAGGCATCGAAATTACGAAAAATATTTCCATATATTAATAATATATTATGAGAAAACCAAATATTAAGGTTTTGTAGGATTTCTTTCCACAAAACAAAGCGAACTGTTAACGCGGTGCACTAACGGACGGACACACACAGACTAAAACATAGGCTGCTTTTTAACTCTTTCCGTTTTAATTTTGAGTTGAGAAACTAGATTATCTTAAATATTAAAATAAATATAATTAATATTAAATATTTTCTTCGTTAGTTGTTCGCCTTATAGAGCGTTACATCGCGTTGATAAAGAACAATTAGACATTCTTGAGAGACTTGACTAATTTTGGCGTTTGAAATGAAGCATACGCCGGTTGCATTACCTTACTCAAATAGGTAGTATATAAGGGTGTCGAACTACAGCTAAAAGCAAGAACAACCGCAATTGCGAAAACCTTTGGTGGACAACCCACCCTAGGGAGGCTAGACGTTTCTCGTAACCCTAGCTGATCGCCGCGAATGTCTTAAACCAAACGATGACTATGGAGTTAGAAGCCAATAAGACAGATTGGTGTCTATGTGGAATAGACGGAAGACCAGTAGATGGTGGTGTTTAGAAGCCAGTATGTACAGACTGGTGTCCAAGTGGGATGGACGAAGACCAGAAGATGGTGGTGATTAGAAGCCAGTATGTACAGACTGGTGTCCATGTGGGATGGACGAAGACCAAAAGATAGTGGAGATTAGAAGCCAGTATGTACAGACTGGTGTCCAAGTGGAATGGACGAAGACCTGAAGATGGTGGTGATTAGAAGCCAATGAATACAGACTGGTGTCCATGTGGGATGGACGAAGACCAAAAGATGGTGGTGATTAGAAGCCAGTAAGTACAGACTGGTGTCCGTGTGGGATGGACAAAGACGAGAAGATGGTGGTGTGAGAACTCAAGTAAAGGAGCCATTTCCGTGACTGTGAAAGCAGTTCGGAAATGGCGAACACGTTTGCTCCGATTTGGAAACTGCGAACGCGGTCACGTGGGTGTAACAACAGACAAACACACAGACAGACACACACACACGTCGAAATTAGAACCTCTCCGTGACATACGTCACTCGGAGAGGTAAAAAGTTTTAAAGTTTCAACAAAAGTAAATTTATTATTAATACAGGCCTAAGCGCGCTATCTCAGGGAAGGGAGTCAAGGTGAATTTGGGAACCACGCATAGATGTCGCTTTTCAAAACCTCAAATCTCAAAAATCCCCGCGGCGTAACGTTTATTGGATATATTAAATATTTTAAGAGGTACTCGAAGAATATATTGAAATTACAAAAACGCGTTATGCGCCGAGAGAAACAAAGAATTATCCAGGTACTTTCACATAGGCTAATTTCTAACGCTTTAATTTTGTTTTGAAATTTATTAAATACTTGGTAGAAATTTTCATTGTTTCGAGTGGAAGATATTTTTTATTTAAAGATACTTAGGTCCTGATAAAAGAAAGTTTTTATCGGTAAGATTCGTACCCTTTTTGTAAGGCAATATTTGATTGGCGTCGACCCTGGAGGTGCAATAGAATCGAATATTTGACTCTGAACAGGATATTTAAATCACCTGCCCAGAATGATATATTCGATGTACGACGCGTTTCTTTTATAGCCCTAATTCTCTGTTGTGAAAAAATTATATTTTTTAAACGATCATTCTATTTTCGATTTTTAAGTTATCGCAAAGAGAACTTATATGTTCATTCCATTGTTCATGTCCGCGATCGGTAAACAAACCATACTTTTCCGCGAAACGCTAACGTTGACTGAGCTCTGTGTACGCGACGAAGGGTTCAATAAAGTGGTTTTGATCGACAAAAAGGTTATTATGACATTCTTATCCCTTCAAAATATAGTGTTCGTCACAATACCAGAATGTGGTAATTTTTTGACAATGAAAATTACCATAAATTTTTACGGCGCATTTTTTAGCGAATCGTGGAGAAATTTGGCGTAAATACGATTTAATTTTAAAATGAAAATTAACGATATAATCTATTGAAAGATTGCTTTGAAGTTGATTTACAAGCAAAGCACCTCAAGAATATCCTAAAAAAAGAAGCTTATTCATGGTTCATATCCATCAATTTTTGATTCTTTAACTACATCAGAAGTGAATATTGTGAATGAATGTCAAGATCAAGGTGAAAATTTTGAAGAGCCTCAAACAAGCAATGGATCCCTAGTTTTGGCAGCCACCATTGGTACACAGACTGATGTTTTTTTTTTGAAACTAAAACTACTAAAGAATTGCATCTAAAGTCATATGTGGACTGTGGTACAGATGCGTTTTCTGACAAAGAAGTTCAAGAAATGGTTAGACCAAGAAATTGAAAAAGTGTCTAAAACAGTACTGGATGACGATACCCATAAAACCTTGCTTTCGAAAGTACCAAAAACTCTGCCATTCCCAGTTTCAACCCCTTAGTGCAAACGTCTCTCTACCCTTTCATTTGCCGATGAATTGTCACCAATATCAGCATTTAATATTTCAAACGCAAGTGAACAAATTTCACCATTCCTTAAAAACGTTTCATATTACGAACCAGGTTTGGAGGAGATGACGAGTCTATCAATGAAAGCTCAGTAATTTGCAAAGATATTTCAGCCAAAAGCCTCGTTAAAGAACGAAAATATATCGTATTTGAAAGTGAACTGGATAATCTCTAACAAAGGCTAATATGTCAAAACGATACTTGTTTGAAAGTTGTCGATTCAAGCATTATACGAAAGTCTGAGAACGATGGTAGTCAACTAACGGTCTGGTTTAATTGCCTCGATGGGCATGATAATGTGTGGAAATCCCAACCGATGCTGGAGAAAATGCCCTGTGGTAATCTACTCATTGCATCTTCAATTCTACTTAGCGGAGCCACATACCATCGAGTTAATACAGTTTTTGAGTATATGGGCTTAAAAAATATAAGCAAAACAGCTTATTATTCCATGCAACGCCAACTGGTTGTACCGGAAATTAATTTGGCATGGCAAGAAGAACAGTATTCCATATGTGATGAACTTTTAGAGAGGAAGGTGATTAAAGTTTCTGGTGACGGACGATGTGATTCGCCTGGCCATTCAGCAAAGTATGGAACCTTTACACTCATGGACCAAGAAACAAACCAAGTTATTCATTTTGAGATAGTCCAAAAATCAGAAGTTGAGTTTAAATCCACTAATATGGAACTCGAAGGTTTAAAAAGATGTTTGGATATTGTAAAGAAATCTGATCTTGCAATAGATCAGCTTACGACGGATCGACATATTCAGATAAGAAAGTATCTCAGAGAAAAGCATCCAAACATTAATCACCAATTTGATGTATGGCATCTTAATAAGAAAATTAGGACAAAATTAAATGTTATCTCCAAAAAAAAGGAGAACTCTGATCTCAAACCTTGGATAAAAACAATTAACCGATGAAATGTCTTTCTTAGCAAGAAACTACATCCACGAATCCGGGTACGAAAAGTGATACTTTATTTCAATTTGAACAAATTTATATACAATGGTTGCATCGATAAAAAGATAATAAAAAACATAGTTAGTCTATTATGATAAAAAACCTAATACATTCACATACATCACCTCCCCATTTAACAATATTAGGGAACACTAACAATTTTGTTAAATAATTTTAAACAATCAAAACTTTTAATAAATTAACTTGTGGCTAAGTAGCGAATCTGTCCGGAGGTCTACGTACACGAGTTGACCTACGAATGGTTTGTTCAATTCCCACCGGACACGGCACAGTGGGCTCTTCGTCAGAAATCGCTGATTGTTCATCGTCTGCATTGGCGATGGGTATGGCGCTGGCTTCGCTAGAAGCCCGTACTGACGTATCGACAGCTGAACTGACATCGAAACAGTAATCCGAATTACCAATCGGCGATGAATGGCGTAGCTGGTTCGCATGTCTCCGCCATACCAATTTTTCGGTCGTTTGGACGTCATAGGTGCGCGTGCCATAAACTTTTATGACCGTGGCTTCGCTCCACCCGTGCTTTCGACGGAAATCTTTGGCCCAAACAAGGTCCCCGACCTGGAAACTCTTCTCCTTCCCCCGATAGTGTTCTTGCTGCCTTTGTTGGTTGAGACGAACAACATCATTCACGCTCGGCGGTTTCAACAAATCGAGTCTTGTACGCAAGTCTCGTTTCAGCATCAGTTTTGCTGGTGTCATGGCCGTAGTTAAGTGAGGTGTAACGCGATACCGGAAGATAAACCGACGTATGGCCTCACTTAAATCCAGCCCCGTGTCCAACGATGCTCCAACGCATTTCTTGAAAGTCCCAACGAAATTTTCCGCCGCACCGTTGGTTGCTGGGTGACCAGGTGGGGAGAACTTCTGGCGGACCCCGTTTCTTGTCATGGCGTCACGAAACTCTTGCGAAAAGAACTGACTGCCATTATCAGTGACCAACACTTCCGGCAAACCATGCTGAGCGAAAACGTCTTTGAAAGCCGAGATGGTTTCAGCCGCCGAGATGTTCTTCATGACTTTGACCTCCGGCCACTTAGAGAATGATCAGCAGGAAGGTATGACCACGAAATGGCCCGGCAAAATCCGCATGGATTCGGCTCCATGGCGTGTTTGGATGTTCCCATTCATGCAGCGGAGTCTTCACGTCTGACTTTCGACCCTCCTGACACGCTTGACATCGGCGGGTTAAATCTTCAATGCCACGATCCATTTGTGGCCACCAGCAATACGCTCTCGCAAGACTTTTGGTTTTGACAACTCCCATATGTCCACCATGGAGCTCAGCCAAAATCTGCTCACGAAGCTTGCTCGGAACTATGACACGAGATCCCCACATCAAACATCCAAATTCTGCCGAGATCTCGTTGCGCCTGATGAAGAACGGCCGAATATCATCGTTGGGTGACGTCTTCTCCGGCCAACCGTCTTTAACCGAACGTAAAACTTGCGAGAGCAGGACATCTCTTCTTGTTTCCGTTGCAATCTTCTTAGAGTCGACGGGCAAGACGTCCAATTGCTGACGAAAGATACTTCTGATTTCGTCACTCTCGCCCGGTTCTTTGTCCATCTTGGGTAGCGGCAAACGGGACAAAAAATCGGCTATGACGTTATCGGTTGTGCGGACGTATTTAATTGTGAAATCGTAACCCATCAAGATGATGGCCCATCGCTGCATACGAGGATTAACGGTGTCTGGAATTCCCTTCGTCGGATCAAACGTTACAAGTGGTTGATGATCAGTCCACAGGGTGAAATGTTTTCCATACAGGTATTGGTGAAAACGTTGAACAGCGTAAACCACTGCAAATGCTTCTTTATGAATTTGCGAGTAGTTCTTCTGGGCTTGATTCAAAGACTTCGAGGCATGAGCTATGGGCTTTCTACTTCCGTCGGGACATATATGCATCAATACAGCTCCTACGCCGTATCCTGACGCGTCGCAGAATAGCTCAACTGGTAACGTTGCGTCGAAGTGAGTCAGAATCGTTGATCGTGCAAGGCGATCCTTAACATCTTCAAATGCTCGCTGACACGAGCCATTCCAGGTCCACTGTGACTCTCCTCTAAGCAACTTGTGAAGCGGTTCCAGACAAGTCGCCAAATGGGGTATGAACTTGCCATAATAGTTCAGCATTCCCAAAAACGATCTTAGTTGCGTGATGTCCCTGGGTGCGTTTGCTGCCAGAATCTATTGAACCTTTTCGGGTACAGGAGGAATTCCATTCCTGTCAATGACGTGGCCCAGATATTGAACTGATTCCTGCATAAACTTGCACTTGTCTTTCGAGATGCGCAAACCGGACTCTGCCAACCGACCAAGTACCGCATCCAAATTCTGAATATGCTCATGGTCATCCGCTCCGGTAATGATAATGTCGTCAAGGAAGGCTCCGGTTTTCGTCAGTCCTTTGATCACGCCATCAATCGCTCTTTGAAAAATTGATGACGCGGGCGTTATTCCAAATGGTACGCGCGTTACTTCATATAATCCGTTAATGGTGTTGATAGTGGTGTATCGGATGGAATCTTCTTCCAATTCGATTTGCAAGTAGGCCGCAGTCAGATCTATCTTCGTGAACTTGTCACCTCCCGCCAGCCTTGTAAACAAGTCGTCGTTCGGGTACTTGTCCTTGCGCAAATGCGGATTGATTGTGAGTTTGTAATCGTCAGAAACTCGTATGGATCCGTTGCCTTTCACCACAGGAACTATCGGTGTTGCCCATTGAGAGTGCAAAACGGGCCTTTTAATGCCCGCTGTCTCCAACCGTCGTAACTCTGTCTTCACTGCCTCTTGAATTCCAAACGGGACAGGTCGCGGTCGAAAAAACCTTGGTTCCACCGTCTCGTCAATGTACAGCTTGGCCTTATACCCTTTTTGTTTTTCATATCCTGGGTCAAAAACGGCTCGATGTTTCAGCAACAATTCCGGTATCTTAGTTCCCGTGGCAGCAGATAAAAAGTTAATCTTGATTTCTCGCCCATTTACTCGGAAAACAGTCATCCAGTCCCGTCCGACCAGCGCTGGACCATCGCCTGGAACAACGTACATTTCGAAATCGTGCGTTTGATCTTCGTACCGCATTGAAGCTCGGAATACCCCCTACGGTTTCATAATAGGACTCATGTACGGCTTTAGTTTGACCGACGTCTCCTTCAGTTGACACTGACTGAAACCTTCAGTGTACATTCGATGGGAAATGACCGTGACTGCAGACCCAGTATCCAATTCCATTACCACCTTCCGGTCCTGTATGTACACGTCTACTAGAATCGGTGGAATATTCTTCCCGGCGAGTGTATAAAACGGTGACGCGTCAGTCTCGTCTTCCTCGACGTAATTTGTAGCCTTGGTGTATTTCTATTTGCGTGCCTACGTCGTCGATGTGATCCATGTTTCTTCCTGCCCGGAAGACTGGCACCGGTATTCCTGTTGCCACAGACATTCGCATAATGGCCCTTCTTCTTACAGCTATTACATGTCTGGTTCATGGCAAAGCAGTCGCTTGGGCTGTGTCCTGACGTTCCGCATCGGTGGCATGGCTGCGAACCGGAAGACTCGCCCTGAGACTTTCCCGATACACGGTTTACGTCAGCGACAGGATCCTTATCTTGTCTCAACATGACGGCCATCTGATTCCATGGACACCGCAGAACTGAGAGCTGTTGCCAACGTAAGGCTTGACTCACTCAATAAACGCTTCAGGATTCCCGCATTCTTCATTCCTTGTGCGAACTTGTCGCGTAAGTTGTTTTCCAACTGTGCTCCAAAATCACAGTGCATCGCCAAGCGCTTCAGCTCCGTCAAGTATTCGCTGACAGTCTCCGATCCTGTCTGGTTACGTAGACTGAAACGGTAACGCTCCACCGTGGGGTTCGGAGCAGGGTTGAGATGTTCCTTTACCAATTTAACAATGACGGCATACGTCTTCGTGGTGGGCTTGTCCGGTGCTGTTAAGTTTCTTACCAGCCCGTAAGTATCTCTTCCGATCAACGCAAGCAACGTGCGACCCTTCTTCGCTTCCGGAATGTCATTGATCTCGAAGAACAGCTCCAACCGTTCTACGTATGAGTCCCAAGTCTCCAATTTACCATGAAACGGTCCAACATTTCCAATGGTCGCCGCCATTCCAACTGCCGAACTAGCGTTTATGGCAGAAAATTTCCTTTCCTCTGTCATCACACGGAACTGCACCCCGAAACTAACGCGAATACGCGGCAAAAATCTCCGTCGCCACTGTAATGTCTTTAATAGAGAGAAACTACATCCACGAATCCGGGTACGAAAGTGATATTTATTACAACTTGAACACATTTATATGCAATGGTTACATCGATAAAAAGATAATAAAAACATAGTTAGTCTATTATAATAAAAAACCTAAAACATTACAGTATTTTTCACATCATTATAGGTTAGGGTTATTAATTTATTCTGGTCATGTGGCTAAATGGAACCTTAACGACATGAAAGTTCGTGATAAAATAAGCCAAGGTCAAGAAGAGGCCAATTACTTGGGATTCGACGATCTTAAATTTATCTTCTGGAGTGTATTATGCGGATGGGTGCTTGGTATCATTGTGGTCTTGCTGGAAAACCTCTTTCATATATTGGAATTGCGTTATAAGAAGTTTAGGCGTATTTCAAATAGTTAGGGATGAACTGAATTATAAGGATCTTTGGGATCCGCAAAAGTTGACACCTAACTTTTCTTATCTTCACTTTAAGCACGAGTTCGACCAAATATTTGTGGATTCTCAATTAGGCATAATAACACTAATCTTTGAGGCAATTATAAAAGATTGAAAATTACGTCATTTCTGACAACTTTCTCACAGACCTTTTACATAAAACACCTAGTTGCATGTAATAGTGTTACAGTGGTTTTTAGCAGAAGGGAATAAGAGAGAAGGGACACACTTTATATCTCCATAATGCTTTACACTCGTAACAACAGTCTTACTAACCTCAAATCAACTACCCTTCACTGATTGGCTATCCAACTTCTGTCTTAGCTGTGACATCACATAAGAAGGTGACGTCTCGGTTGACGAATAAAAAGTAGTTTTGTTTACAATTTTACATTGAAGGAAATAAAAATGGCCGAATTTCATGTTGATAAACGAAATCAAGTTGTGTAATTAATTTAGATACACGGGAATTGAGAACATACCAAAATCAGAAAATTTGAAGGTAATAAATAGATGAAAACTAATTATTCTGAATTAATATTAAAAAAATTATTTTCAATGAAATACATACTTGAGATTATAATTACACAAGAACGAAACATCGACAGCCCTAAGCCTTTGTAGAATAAAAATCTAGCAGACAAATAGGCCGGAGAACTTAATGAACTATATTTGCAGTAAATTGGTTAAAAGCTGTGTACTTGCGCAAAGTTTTCGCGGTTTTCTTGAGGTTGGTCGGACTCTCGTTACCAAAGCAGGCTCTAATGTCTCCCTTCTCTCTTATTCCCTTCTGTTTTTAGATCATAATATGCAAATAGTATTTTTAGACCCCAATGTATTTTATGAAGTTCAGTCGGTATGGTCCCATTTCTCCCAATTCTGTGTTTCCCAAAATACATTTTTATCCCAAACTTTCCGATTCCCAGTTCTCCCAATCTTATATTTCCCAATCGGAATTTTTATCCCAAACTATTCAATTTTCATTTCTCCCAATCGTATGGTTTCGTCTAATATTTTATGCTGCAAAGGGTTGCTTTCAAAACGACTTTGATTATTTTTAATGGGAATATGTTAGGTTAGGTTAGGTTAGGTTTGGTTAGGTTAGGTTATTTTTGGTTAGGTTAGGTTATTTTTGGTTAGGTTAGGTTATTTTTGGTTAGGTTAGGTTATTTTTGGTTAGGTTTGGTTAGGTTTGGTTTGGTTAGGTTAGGTTAGGTTAGGTTTGGTTAGGTTAGGTTAAATAATTTTCCTACCAATTAATGTGAAATGTTATTCTAAATGTATTATATTTTTCTGCTAAATCCACGAGAAAGTTCGTGTTTTATAAATCATTTAACTATGGTACGCCTTTTCCAAAATATTGATGCTTAGCTTCATTGACTTCTCAAATAATATGCCTTTTCCAAAACATTACTGTTATGTTATGTTAGGTTAGGTTTGGTTAATAATATTTTTTAAATCATTTAGCTATGGTACGCCTTTTCTAAAATATTGATGTATAGCTTCATTGACATCTCAAATAATATGCCTTTTCCAAAACATTACTGTTATGTTAGGTTAGGTTTGGGTTGGTTAGGTTAGTAATATTTTATAAATCATTTAACTATGTTACGCCTTTTCCAAAATATTGATGCTTAGCTTCATTGACTTCTCAAATAATATGCCTTTTCCAAAACATTACTGTTATGTTATGTTATGTTAGGTTTGGTTTGGTTAGGAGGACGTCTCTTCCTCTTTGGAGCGGTTATACACTTCAAGTAAGTGTATCCCTTATGAAATGAAAAAAATAAATAATTAAAACCATCAAATTCTACTCTATTTGAGTCTTTTTGGGTATGCAATATTGGGTTAATTGGAATAGGAGAACTGGAAATTGGGTGTTTTAAATTGGGTGAAACGGGGGGTAACCTGTTCGACCACCAAACAGAAAATACAAGATTCAGGAGGAAAGAATAAAACAACTAAAAAGGAAACTGGATGCGGGGAGAAAAACTCCATTTGAATATCTAGAAATCATAAAATGGAAATTCAAACTAAACTGAATATTTAAAACATATCATTGTTAATAAAACAAAAAATTCTCTTTGAATTTATTAACATGTGTTTTATGCTGAATTGGGAGAAAAGAAATTGGGGGAAAAGACATAGTGTTGGGTCAAATGGGATTGGGAGATATGGGAATTGGGAGAAACGGTTTGGGTTAAATGGGAGTAAATCGTTCAGTCGAACTCCCTCTGCCCCCAAGTCATGTGATAAGAGATAAGGGGATGTTAACGTTTTACGCAAGGGGAAAGATTATCGGACAGTCGAGTCGTTGTATTCACGGGAATAAAGTGTGCATTTGTTCTGTAAAGAACTGACGATCAATAAATGTGATATTAAAACTAGGAATTATTATTTAAGTCCGCGATTTATGCCCACAACATACTGCAACATTTTGGTGTCAGAAGTTGGATTCTTCACAGATGCTTTTTTACGTCTGTTAAAGCACATAAAGCGCCGAGAAATATTCAACGTGGACCATACCTAACTATTACTTGGAAATTCAAAAGAGCCATACAATAGAAATGGCATGTTAGTCGAAACCTAGTTTGCAGATTGGATATTTCTCAGGAAATTACGGTGAATGGGACGAAGAATGGCTAGTTCAATTCGAGAGGATGGCAGTACAATTGAAATAGTGCCGCACCTGGCTACTTGTTCCCTAATAGCACAGCCTACAATTGGCATAGAGTTATCGGTGAGAGCGCCGCAGATTTGGAGAGGAAAAGGACTTTTCTGCCAGCATTTCTAGATCGTTTTTCGAAGGAACAATGGAAACTTCAAATGAGAACTCGTACTCAACAGCCAAATGAGAGCTTCGAGACATTTTTTCAACAAACTCGATTTGTGCAAAAAAAGTGAGCTTTCGCCAACAGACGCCAGAACACGGACCCATCTACTAACGGGCATGGCCAATAGAAATCATGCGGCCGTAAATAGCTCCATGACTTTATCAACCACGGACGACATACTAACACTAGCGAAAGCCTTGCAAAAATCTGACCATTTCCACCAGGTCGGCTTTCTAGCTCCTCCAACCCCAATCGCGTCCGTGCCGGTTCAGTTCGCGTCGCTACCCGCTCAGGCATCGATCACGTATACGTCCCACGCTTCTACCGCACACGGGTTTCACTCTTATACCGCACACGGGTTTCACGCTTCTACCGCACACGGGTTTCACGCTTCTACCGCATTCGGGTTTCACGCTTCTACCGCATTCGGGTTTCACGCTTCTACCGCATTCGGGTTTCACGCTTCTACCGCATTCGGGTTTCACGCTTCTACCGCATTCGGGTTTCACGCTTCTACCGCACACGGGTTTCACGCTTCTACAGCACACGGGTTTTACGCTTTTACCGCACACGGGTTTTACGCTTCTACCGCACACGGGATTTACGCTTCTACCGCACACGGGTTTTACGCTTCTACCGCACACGGGTTTTACGCTTCTACCGCACACGGGTTTCACGCTTCTACCGCATACGGGTTTCAATCTTCTACCGCACACGGGTTTCACGCTTCTACCGCACACGGGTTTCACGCTTCTACCGCACACGGGTTTCACGCTTCTACCGCACACGGGTTTCACGCTTCTACCGCATTCGGGTTTCACGCTTCTACCGCATTCGGGTTTCACGCTTCTACCGCATTCAGGTTTCACGCTTCTACCGCACACGGGTTTCACGCTTCTACCGCACACGGGTTTTACGCTTCTACCGCACACGGGTTTTACGCTTCTACCGCACACGGGTTTTACGCTTCTACCGCACACGGGTTTTACGCTTCTACCGCACACGGGTTTCACGCTTCTACCGCATACGGGTTTCACGCTTCTACCGCATACGGGTTTCACGCTTCTACCGCACACGGGTTTCACGCTTCTACCGCACACGGGTTTCACGCTTCTACCGCATTCGGGTTTCACGCTTCTACCGCATTCGGGTTTCACGCTTCTACCGCATTCGGGTTTCACGCTTCTACCGCATTCGGGTTTCACGCTTCTACCGCATTCGGGTTTCACGCTTCTACCGCATTCGGGTTTCACGCTTCTACCGCATTCGGGTTTCACGCTTCTACCGCATTCGGGTTTCACGCTTCTACCGCACACGGGTTTCACGCTTCTACCGCACACGGGTTTTACGCTTCTACCGCACACGGGTTTTACGCTTCTACCGCACACGGGTTTTACGCTTCTACCGCACACGGGTTTTACGCTTCTACCGCACACGGGTTTTACGCTTCTACCGCACACGGGTTTCACGCTTCTACCGCATACGGGTTTCAATCTTCTACCGCACACGGGTTTCACGCTTCTACCGCACACGGGTTTCACGCTTCTACCGCACACGGGTTTCACGCTTCTACCGCACACGGGTTTCACGCTTCTACCGCACACGGGTTTCACGCTTCTACCGCATTCGGGTTTCACGCTTCTACCGCATTCGGGTTTCACGCTTCTACCGCATTCAGGTTTCACGCTTCTACCGCACACGGGTTTCACGCTTCTACCGCACACGGGTTTTACGCTTCTACCGCACACGGGTTTTACGCTTCTACCGCACACGGGTTTTACGCTTCTACCGCACACGGGTTTTACGCTTCTACCGCACACGGGTTTCACGCTTCTACCGCATACGGGTTTCACGCTTCTACCGCATACGGGTTTCACGCTTCTACCGCACACGGGTTTCACGCTTCTACCGCACACGGGTTTCACGCTTCTACCGCATTCGGGTTTCACGCTTCTACCGCATTCGGGTTTCACGCTTCTACCGCATTCGGGTTTCACGCTTCTACCGCATTCAGGTTTCACGCTTCTACCGCATACGGGATTCACGCTTCTACCGCACACGGGATTCACGCTTCTACCGCACACGGGTTTCGCGCTTCTACCGCATTCGGGTTTCGCGCTTCTACCGCATTCGGGTTTCACGCTTCTACCGCATTCGGGTTTCACGCTTCTACCGCATTCGGGTTTCACGCTTCTACCGCATTCGGGTTTCACGCTTCTACCGCATTCGGGTTTCACGCTTCTACCGCATTCGGGTTTCACGCTTCTACCGCATACGGGTTTCACGCTTCTACCGCATACGGGTTTCACGCTTCTACCGTATACGGGTTTCACGCTTCAACCGTATACGGGTTTCACGCTTCTACCGCATACGGGTTTCACGCTTCTACCGCATACGAGTTTCACGCTTCTAACGCCTACGGGTTTGACGGTGTCCCGACTCCGTATCCTGGTGCCCACTTTTAGCAGTATCATACGGCGGCACCCATTGATTTTTCCTAAGAATTGCCGAAGACGAACGGTCTGAACAATACCTCACTAAAGCTACCCAGGATGAAGACCCAAAGTTTCGAGCGTTGTCGGAGAAGATAGCAAACCTAGAAACAGCACTTGAGAGGATGGAAGAACGGAAAGATAAACCTGAGCCTAGACATTCGCGCGGCGGTTACCAATACTCCATGAATTATCGGCAAATTTCGTTTCCTCGAGGATCCGGATACTACAATTGTGGTAAATATGGTCATCTAGCACGCGACTGTACGGACCCTCGTAATGATAGCCGCGTCTTTAGAGTGCGGGAAACTCGAGGTCCGCTCAATAGCGGGGGTGTCTGAGCTGTGAAATATTACTCGTGATCCCCTACAAACTGTACAACGTGTTGTGGTACCGGTTGTGAACGCTTTGCTCAGGAAAATCGGTGTAACTCGAGTCTTATTGGACACTGGAACGCAAAAGTCGGTCATAGACGAATCATTAGTGGTCAACCATTACCCGATAGGAGACATAAAGCCGTGAGAAGGACCCCCGGTTATTGGTTTCGATAAACGGATCGCAACGCCAAAAGGAGTTATAAACGTGGCGGTGACAGTTGACGGTTTTGACACAGTTCAGTTAGAATGTTTTGTAGCATTCAATTTCATCCTACCCTTGGTGTTAGGGGTTGATTGGTTTACTGCCCTGGAAGCGGAAATCGTTTTGACGAAGGATGGTTCCATTTAGTGTCCATGGATCGCAACAAAAAGCTTCGGTACCCTCATCCCGTTACTACTACCGTTGGCATGTCCCAATCGTCGTCAGAGAAACCGAGAATTCAAGACAACGGACAGTCCAGTGATTCTATCCTTCCGGAGCAAACTTTTATTACAGTCGAGGTAAAACAACAAACAATTCATGTAATGACCGTCGAAACAGTGACTATTCCCTCTCGGTCTGGTACTTTTGTAAACGCGTGAATTCAGTGTAATAACTAATTATTTATGTAGAGATATGTTAGTACATGCTCACAATAGTAGCAACCCACGTTAAATGTTGAATGTCCCCGCTAGTATTGTAAAGATGAAACAAGGAATGACTCAAATATTCATTCTAAACCCAAGTAATGAAATGAATTCCTTTAAGAAGGGAGAAAAAAAATTGTAGCGCGAGTGAATTATTGAACACATCTCAGAAAGAGGACGAGCCTTTTCGTTTTTGTTCCGTCCGGTTGGAAGGGAAAGAGAGGGGAGTAGGGAACCAACTTTGATAAATAATGTACAAATTTTCGCGGAGATTAGAGACCTAGAACTAGGCTCAAAATTAACTGAGGAACAGTGAAGCGGTGTTTGTCTTCTTTTGAGTGAATATAGAAAGTCTTTTGCGTTTGACAGTAAAGAGTTAGGAAAAACGACTTGGCAGAACATACGATAGATAATGGGAACCATCGTCCCATCAAACAATACCCCCGTGTAGTTTCACCAGCAGACAAAACAGATTATTTCTAATCTAATTAATGAAATGATCGATGCGGGAGTAATAAGAGAATCGTTTAATCCATGGTCTAGCCGTGTCGTTTTCGTTAAAAAAAGAAAAAGACATGGCATTTTTGTATAGATTATGGACTTGTAAATAATGTAACGAAGAAAGGCGTTTACCCGTTACCCCGTATTGATGATACTTCAGACCAATTGATGTAGAATAAGTACTTTAGTTCATTAGATTTACGCAGTGGCTATTGGGAGACGGGTGTGGCGAGGGAGGACATGGAAATGACGGCCATTGCCACCCATTAAGGCTTGTAAGAATTTACAAGACACTTATCCATAGGAGCAAATAGAACCATCAAAACGCCGATGCTCTATCTAGGGCCCCAGTTTGCCCATATGATCCCGGGAGTTTAGCTGACGTAATACCCACATGTGCCGTACATTTTGAACCTATCTCACTTAAAGAGTTAGCACTGGCACAGCAGAGCCTCTCAAAATTGAAGGTCTTAATGGTAATGTTACAAGATTTGGAACAGTCCACGATCGGCGAGGCACGAATAGCTGAATACACATCGAAAAATGGAGTTGTTTTTCGAGACAATCCGCATGCTAGAGGTAGAAAGACGCTATTGGTTGTACAGTCGCCGCAATTAAAAACTTTCTCTCTCGCGACGTCTTGTTTCAATCATAAGCCGCAAATTATTGATCTGATACAATGGGTATTAAAAAACGTATCTTATATTGTTGTTTCAATAAATTTTTTACTAAGCGTTTTTTTTGCACTCTCCACTTTCCATTTCCAACTGCTAAATAGGGGGTTTTGAATGATTGGGATGATTTTAAAGAGAAGGTGAACAGTTGAGCATAGCTCGTCCGAATTACCGAATGACATTCCAGTAAAGGGAGAGTGATGTTAATTGCAATTTTCTGAATACACGTCCCCCACGGAATCAATGCCTTGAGCCATATTGCACAAAGATATAATCAACAATTGTGGAATGAAACTTAAAATCTTCCTCCGGTGAAGATATGGCCACGGGTGCGACATTCTGTTCCACTATGGTTCGCAAATGCCAGGGGGTGGAGAAAGAATTCTATCTAGATTAGTGGGCGATTCTTGATGTCAGATTCAACATAAGTCTGCACGAACGTTTGGTTGAAAACGGCGCATTTCGGAGAGAACCATCTAGAAATTCAATGGCCAACCAATTCCCTCAATATGTCACCCATTGAAAACCGCTTGATGGAGGAAATAAAGGTTCACTGAAAAGGAGAATACCCACATTCAAAGTATAGCATGGGTCACAAAGTGGTGCCTACATTTGAGAAAGTGGTTGTGTTCATTGTCTTCAACTAATTGGGATTCGCCATAATCAAGATGACGAACCTTTCTCAAGAAACCCTTTATTTACAATGCGAAATTAGTATTATACTAAAGTTACACTAGTCTTAGCAGTGTATCCGATGGCAAATTATGGTCTTTTTGACAATCAATGGAATCTGCTGAGCTGCACGAAGTATTAAATCCTTGAAGGTTAAGTAAGGACGCAATTAATGCAGAGTGTGTATATATTTTATTGAGAAAAACCCTACCAACATAACAAGTTAAATAAAGAATAAAGACACTTTGCTAATTACTATCCAACATTTATTCTTAATTATGAACATGATTAGGATAAATACATTTATACGTTTTCATTTTTAATTTCATTATACGATTAATATTTGATCATTTTCCCGTTGGCGTTTACAACCTGTTGCATTCTCTGCGGCATTGATGAAAACAGATTGCTTATGTAATCGGGCCGCTCGCCAACCTCTTCCCATGCGGCCTGGATGATGGTGAATAGTTCGTCCTTATCATTGGGAATTATATTGTTCTGGGATACAATCCTTTTCATAATCGCCCAGACGTTTTCGATTGGAGATAAGTCGGGTGAATTTCTTGGCCAGTTCATTACATCTATTTCCGGATGATTCTCATTCAAATACGCATGGTTGCACGTGACTTGTGTATACTCGAATTATCTTGTTGAAATATAAATTTACCGTCCGGAAAATGATAGTCTACGACATGAGGAAAAAAGGTATGTTCCAATACATCAATATATTTATCGAATTAAGGTTCCCTTCTATTCGCGCTAAGGTGCCAATTCCATGTTTTGAAATATAACCCCACACTGGCACCGAAAACCGTCCGCTCTTCTGGATTGAATGAATGTTAGCCGCATCATATCGGGTCCCTTTCTCTCTCCACACTCTTACGTGATGGTCCGTAGATGAACAAAATGTTGATTCGTCGCTGATGACAACTTCATTCCATTCGTTCCTCCAGTGAAGGTGAGCGCGCGCAAATGCTAGGCGTTCTTGTTCGTGCTCTGGTTTGAGATATGGCTTCTCCGCGGCGATACGACTGTGTAGCCCAACGTCACGTAATCGGTTTCTAATCGTTGTTTCCGACGCTTCCAATTCCATGATGGATTTTACAGATCGAACAGTGGTGGTAGGATTATTCACAACAAGAGCAGCAATAACGTCGTCTTCTTCTGCAGTGGTAACGCGTGGAGTTTTTTTTCACCATAAGCGGCTAGCCATGACCTCACGGTTGGCTTTGAACAGCCCAGTTGCTGCGCAATAAAAGGAACACCCCGACCAGCCTCATGTAACGCAACGAGCCTATTGCGTTCTTCCTGTGATAATCTTGGCATACTGACTGGTGAGAGAGTGAGACAAACTGATAGTCTTTATATAACAATTTAAGGTAAAAAATATATTCTAACACATATTTGTTCTATTTTATTCAGGCAACACATATTTTAAAAATGCCACGAAAAAACCAATTTGGGTTTTTCGTGGCATTTTTAAAATAGAACAAATATGTGTTAGAATATATTTTTTACCTTCAATTGTTATATAAAGACTATCAGTTTGTCTCACTCATTCACCAGTCAGTATGCCAAGATTATCACAGGATGAACGCAATAGGCTCGTTGCGTTACATGAGGCTGGTCGGGGTGTTCCTTTTATTGCGCAGCAACTGGGCTGTTCAAAGCCAACCGTGAGGTCATGGCTAGCCGCTTATGGTGAAAATGGGCGATTGACAGACAAACCAAGACCGGGAACTCCACGCGTTACCACTGCAGAAGAAGACGACGTTATTGCTGCTCTTGTTGTGAATAATCCTACCACCACTGTTCGATCTGTAAAATCCATCATGGAATTGGAAGTGTCGGAAACAACGATTAGAAACCGATTACGTGACGTTGGGCTACACAGTCGTATCGCCGCGGAGAAGCCATATCTCAAACCAGAGCACGAACAAGAACGCCTAGCATTTGCGCGCGCTCACCTTCACTGGAGGAACGAATGGAATGAAGTTGTCATCAGCGACGAATCAACATTTTGTTCATCTACGGACCATCACGTAAGAGTGTGGAGAGAGAAAGGGACCCGATATGATGCGGCTAACATTCATTCAATCCAGAAGAGCGGACGGTTTTCTGTGCCAGTGTGGGGTTATATTTCAAAACATGGAATTGGCACCTTAGCGCGAATAGAAGGGAACCTTAATTCCGATAAATATATTGATGTATTAGAACATACCTTTTTTCCTCATGTCGTAGACAATCATTTTCCGGACGGTAAATTTATATTTCAACAAGATAATTCGAGTATACACAAGTCACGTGCAACCATGGCGTATTTGAATGAGAATCATCCGGAAATAGATGTAATGAACTGGCCAAGAAATTCACCCGACTTATCTCCAATCGAAAACGTCTGGGCGATTATGAAAAGGATTGTATCCCAGAACAATATAATTCCCAATGATAAGGACGAACTATTCACCATCATCCAGGCCGCATGGGAAGAGGTTGGCG
This sequence comes from Phalangium opilio, assembly GCA_019434445.1. Taxonomy (NCBI): domain Eukaryota; kingdom Metazoa; phylum Arthropoda; class Arachnida; order Opiliones; family Phalangiidae; genus Phalangium; species Phalangium opilio. The sequence goes on along the minus strand of JAEQBA010001828.1, from coordinate 66,428 downwards.
AGCGGCCCGATTACATAAGCAATCTGTTTTCATCAATGCCGCAGAGAATGCAACAGGTTGTAAACGCCAACGGGAAAATGATCAAATATTAATCGCATAATGAAATTAAAAATGAAAACGTATAAATGTATTTATCCTAACCATGTTCATGATTAAGAATAAATGTTGGATAGTAATTAGCAAAGTGTCTTTATTCTTTATTTAACTTGTTATGTTGGTTGGGTTTTTCTCAATAAAATATATACACACTCAGCATTAATTGCGTCCTTACTTAACCTTCAAGGATTTAATACTTCGTGCAGCTCAGCAGATTCCATTGATTGTCAAAAAGACCATAATTTGCCATCGGATACACTGCTAAGACTAGTGTAACTTTAGTATAATACTAATTTCGCATTGTAAATAAAGGGTTTCTTGAGAAAGGTTCGTCATCTTGATTATGGCGAATCCCAATTAGTTGAAGACAATGAACACAACCACTTTCTCAAATGTAGGCACCACTTTGTGACCCATGCTATACTTTGAATGTGGGTATTCTCCTTTTCAGTGAACCTTTATTTCCTCCATCAAGCGGTTTTCAATGGGTGACATATTGAGGAAATTGGTTGGCCATTGAATTTCTAGATGGTTCTCTCCGAAATGCGCCGTTTTCAACCAAACGTTCGTGCAGACTTATGTTGAATCTGACATCAAAAATTGCCCACTAATCTAGATAGAAATCTTTCTCCACCCCCTGGCATTGTGAACCATAGTGGAACAGAATGTCGCACCCGTGGCCATATCTTCACCGGAGGAAGATTTTAAGTTTCATTCCACAATTGTTGATTATATCTTTGTGCAATATGGCTCAAGGCATTGATTCCGTGGGGGACGTGTATTCAGAAAATTGCAATTAACATCACTATCCCTTTACTGGATTGTCATTCGGTAATTCGGACGAGCTATGCTCAACTGTTCACCTTCTCTTTAAAATCATCCCAATCATTCAAAACCCCCTATTTAGCAGTTGGAAATGGAAAGTGGAGAGTGCAAAAAAAAAACGCTTAGTAAAAAATTTATTGAAACAACAATATAAGATACGTTTTTTATACCCATTGTATCAGATCAATAATTTGCGGCTTATGATTGAAACAAGACGTCGCGAGAGAGAAAGTTTTTAATTGCGGCGACTGTACCACCATCATTGCGGTGGACAATTCTAGGATTAGCTCACGATTCCGATACAGGTGGACATATGGGATTTGACAAAACATGAGCAAAAGTACAAAAAAGGTATTGGTGGCCTAAATTAAGGAAGATGGTACGTCGTTATGTAGAGTCATGCGCCCCTTGCCAGTTTCGGAAGATACCACCTGGCAATTCAGATGCTCTACTGCACCCGATCTCACCACCTTCTGAGCCTTTTGAAGTGGTCGGTAATGACCACTGTGGTCCGATCTTGAAGTCCTCTCACGGAAATAAATATATTCTCATCGCTGTAGACTATCTGACCTAGTGGATATAACCCCGAGCAGTTCCAAGCACCGAATCTGTACACGTTACCGACTTGATAAGGAATCAAATTGTATTTCGACACGGGAGCCCCCGACTACTTATAAGCGAACTTGGGAGCGCTTTTCTCTCTGGACAGACTGAGTAAGAACTTCCCAAATGGGGAATAAGGTCGGCCGCGAGGTTAGTTATCGGCCTCAGACGAACAGGTTGGTAGAGCAGGCCAATCAGACCATGGCCAAAATCTTTCATAATTACGTAAATTCTGAACACACGGACTGGGACGAACACCTCAAATCATCAAAAGCGGATAGATATGAAAACAAAAAGTGAACTACTTTAATTCTTGCTCGTTCCCTGTAAAACGAAGAGCCCCATCTTAGTTTTGACTCCCACCCCTCCGACAAAGATTACTTCGCGACTGTGTCTCTGGGAACAAGGCGTGAATAGGTTTATAAAGTAGGTCCGAGAGAATCTGCTCATCTAGTTGAGGATCGTGTCGGTGTAGTAAATATCGTGTACTTGCACAAACGATCCGGAGGAATTTCGGAAGACAAAGTTTAAACAAACTATTTAATTTTTAATTCCACTCCTAAATGCCAAGGAAGAAAAGTCAAGCGGGGTCGGATTCTATGAATTGTAGAAACCAACAAACACAATGTTATTTTTATGCAGTCTTTAAAAAATTGCGTGAGGTGGGTGTACAAACTTTTGAAACAGTAACAAAAAGCCAATGCTTCGCGAAAGTTTGCAGGGAAATCCAAACAGAGTCTGGTTTAAGGTTGAACAACGTAGATACGCAGGCAGAGATTTTTGGCTTTAGAGTCCCAGCTCACAAATGCAAATGGGATGAAATAAATTCGTTTAGAAGTTTAAATGTACTTGAAAATAGCCGTAAACGAATGCTACAGTTTGACCAAGAGACCGACGCAACTGACTTCATTTCGAAAAGACCAGCCATCTCAATTATGTCAAAAGGAATTCCAACGCTTTCTCCAGCCATATCAGCTGTAACCAATTTTATTGAAAGTTTGAATAAAGGTAAGACAGTTCTTTTCACAGTATTATAATAGATAGTTTTCACTTAAGAGACAATAGTCCCCATTAACTTCAGTGCCACTGTTGCAAAACTGGGATAGTCAGAATCACATAATAAATAACCACCTATCTAAACTATTGATAGATGGAATTCATCTTAGAAGTTTAAAAACTCTAAATGGATTTCTGGATTATCTTGAGGTTTACCGAGTAAATGGATTATTATCCGTAACAACCTACCACGATGCACCACGACGCTTATTGTTTTCATGTGAGGGAAAGTTGTCCATTTTGACCCTTTTCAAGAATGTGGAACAGTATGATTTCTTCAACTTGGAAAATCAAACTATATATTTGGAAGTTGTCACTAACGCCATTGCGCCCCTGAGCGAAAACTATTTTTTTGTGGTGGAATACCCAAAGTATGAAGAACTTTTTAATTTGATTTTTAAATATCGTTTTGCAAAACTAAAGTTTTTCTTAAATAGGACCATGCAGTTGGAATGGAAAACACCAAAAATCTGCAACATTGTCTTTACCCTTTTGAACGGTATCAGTCTAACGATTACTTGTTTGGTTCATTCCGCCATACAATGCTAAAAAGAAGAAAACAAGGACAAGATCTACCAATGTTCTAAATGCCGTAGTCTTAACTGGTATAAATTTTACAGCCACCAAATGTATGTATGTAGTTGATAATTGATGATATTATTTATTAGGTATGTGAATGCAAAGAGTACTATATCGGGCACACACCATCCCCTAAGGAGACCTAACTTAGCCATTTCCCCTAGCTACTATGTGAGACATACGATTGGCTCACTGCGCACCACTCTTAAGCCAATAGTGTTGAGAGAATTTTTGACGGTATAAGCAGACGACAAAACAAATCCGTTTTTGGAATTACGGTCACCTCGTGTAGAACCTAGTTCTCGTGAAGAAGAGACCATTGGAAATTAATAAGGTATTGTGGCGAAAGTCATTATGACAACCAGGGTATAAACAGTGTCTTGTAGCAACCATATTTGCTAAAAATTTTACCTAATTTTTTTATTTTAACACTTGTGCCGAGTGCGTCGCAGTCAATAAATAAAAATACACTTACCAAGGCTTAAGTGAAGAACTCGGTAAAGGCCTATAATAACCCCCTATATATACATAAAATTAACGTAAATTACGAAATCCAATTTAATTATGAGTAAAATGTTAACATTTGTCCCTTTAAAATAGAAAAACACTAGGAAGAGTGTTGGGAACTGGGATTCTAAAGGGATTCAGCGCCTCAAAAGAAACTTTTCGAGCAGACGGATTTATTGGCGAATCAGAGACAAAGTTTGGCTTTGACCAATAACAATTGTCTGGGAAAGTAGCTAGGCGCTTTCAAAGGCTAAGTTAGGTCTCCTTAGGGGACGGGGTGTGGTGTGGGCCCGATATAGTACTCCTTGGTGAATGATTCAAAAAAGAAGAAAGAAAAGGTTACACCTAGATCAATGATGAGAAGACAATTTGCAAATTCAAGGTGCAGAATATCAATTTTGATCCCCAAGTCAAAGCGCAAGAGATTGTTGCAAAACAAACAGCAAAGATCAACACTTAATCGCAAAGTTAAAGATCTAGAAAAAAAACTAATTGAAAATACTTTTGAACCTAGCCAGGATCAAAATGAAAAAATGAGAAAAGTACTTTCGTTAATTCACGTTAAAGCAAAGAAAGATCTGGATGAAATATTTGATGAAGCTTCAAAAAAGAACAAAACTACTGGAATGGCATTGAAAAGAGCCTGGGACCTTAAGTGTGAAGCAATTCCAAAAAATGACTTTCTAATTAACCAAGAAAAATGTACTAAATGTTGCCAGGGCAATAGATGCAGTCCCCTGACGTTCAGAATTGCCGCCGCTTGTTCAAATCTTGTACACAGCTCGTACAAATCATCCAAATCAAGCAATTCGAGCAAATCATCCAAATCACCACGAAATCAAGGAAATCGATTTCAAATCAACCAAATCTACAAAATCATTAGAATTTACCAAATCATTAGAATGTACCAAATCATTCAAATCATCTAAATCAATGAAATCAATTTCAAATCAACCAAATCATCGAATCTTCAAATCTTTAAATCCCTTTCAAATAATCTAAATCTTCAAATCCGTTTCAAATCATCTAAATCTTCAAACCCGTTTGCAAATCAGCCAAATCTTCAAATCCGTTTCAAATAAACGAAATCTTCAAATCCGTTTCAAATCATCTAAATCTTCAAACCCGTTTGCAAATCAGCCAAATCTTCAAATCCGTTTCAAATCAACGAAATCTTCAAATCCGTTTCAAATAAACGAAATCTTCAAATCCGTTTCAAATAAACGAATCTTGGTTTCAACCAACATGGTCACCCTTTTCCAATTATGATACCCCTTGCCACCCCCGGGGTTAATGGGTTAACGGCACACAAAGATTCAGTGACGTGTCGTAAAAATATATATGGCTCTGTATTTTTAACTTGCATACTTACATTGCCTTAGTCAGTTGAATTCATTTCATATACCAATTTTATGAGGATTCGCATGATATATACAGGGTGGCTTCGGTATTTGTGGCCAATAGCTTCTATGGGATAGTATTATTCTACTGAAAATAGTATGTTTCCTACCATATTGTGTTGCAGGATTGATAACGTGAATAAAAGATATGTAATGCAATAGACTGCTGTAATCGTAATAATGTTTAACGTATTGCCTACAGTTTAAAGGGAGGGTGAAGTAGAAAATCAACTGATTTTTTTATCGATTTTTCTACTAATTATAAGACCAGTCCGCATAGTCAAACATTCAGGAAATACTTTCGAATGATTTTAAAATTACAATTAGGTTCAGATTTTAAGGATAATTTTAAAGAAGGTCCTCCGACCAATCGCGTAATGCCTTGCCTTTTTATTAACAAATTTCTCGTGGCACGCTCCATGTCTCGCGCCATGATTATCACGTCGCGCGCGAATTTTATCAAATCTCATGATAAATTTCATTCAACACGTAACATGCCACGAGAATTTTGTTAATAAAAAGGCAAGACGTTACGCGATTGGCCGGAGGACCTTCTTTAAAATTATCCTTAAAATCTGAACCTAATTTGAATTTTAAAATCATTCGGAAGTATTTCCTGGATGTTTGACTATGCAGACTGGTCTTATAATTAGTAGAAAAATCGATAAAAAATCACTTGATTTTCTACTTCACCCTCCCTTTAAACTGTAGGCAATACGTTAAACATTATTTCGATTACAGCAGTCTATTGCATTACATATCTAATATTCACGTTATCAATCCTGCAACACAATATGGTAGGAAACATACCATTTTCAGTGGAATAATACTATCCCATAGAAGCTATTGGCCACAAATACCGAAGCCACCCTGTATAACAACTTGCCTCGTACTATATAACAACTTGCCTCGTACCTAGCAAGTACATAACTTTGGCCGAAACGGCGTTCCATACAATACTACCCAACGTCACTCCGTCCGTGAAAAAACTACCCTCTCAGAAATATTTTTGGGGCCAAGCCCGGCTTGAAAGGGGGAAAAATATTTCCCCAAAACTAGTCGGAAAACGGCGGGGTTGGAACAAAATTTCCACACTGAAGACGGCCAGGGTATAAACCGTTACATCTCAGTACTTCGAGGGGGATTATGGACTTTTGCTTTTAATTAAACGATAACAAGATCAACTAAAACATATTACAACTAATAAATAAATTGAAGGTGAGGGTGAGTAGAGTACAGGAACTGTCATTCATGATAACCAAAACTAGACTGCGCCTTTTCCCAACTCCAAAAAGAAGCTTACCCTGGAAAAGGCTTGAGCTATTGGGACGCCACTAGTGGTCAATTTAAATATTAGGTCAAAGTTCATTTTCTCACAGACGCTGACAAACATCCACTGTTTTTAAGACCTATCACTACTTTTACAAACCATAAGTGAACAGTCATCTTCTAATTTAAACTTTTTTCAATTATTGAGAAAATGAAGTTTCAGACAGCTTAATTTGTATTTGCTTCTTTTAAGCGCAAGATGGCGCAAAAAAGAGACCTTTAAAGGGGGGAAAATTGCTTGCCGACTTTTGCGCTTTACTTTGAGACTGGATGTTGATAATAAAAACAACTTACTAAACGACTATCGCTGCAAACATTAATTTTATTTTGAAAGCAAGATGGTGCTAAAGATGGTCTCTAAAGGAAGGAAAACCGCTACTTGGATATGACAGAATTTAAGTAGTGAGGTACAGCACATCATAAGAACGCAGACGATAAAATAAAACTGTCGGTTAATTTTTTCAATCATAATCGCGAAGCCGATGGCTCAAAAGATAAAATTGTTCTGCCGCGTTAATGAATAGCGGCGCCCTCTATAAAGAAACGCTTGACTACTCTGGATCCGTTTCCTTCAGGACCGAGCGACCGCCAATCTCAAACGAAAATCAATATCCCCCAAAAAAAATATTTGCAATTTTTTTATTTTTTTTTCTTGCGCCTCATAAGGCTATTTTCGGAAGTTCCATCAATCCAAAGCAAATAGAATTAAAAGAAAGCAATTGAGAACTGGGTAGTTTAATGAAACATTGGCTTGTGTGTTCTCAGTAAAATAAACACACACCAAACAAATCTTGATATATTTCTTTCTCAGCTTACTCTCAAAATCAATCAATTAGATCTTTACTTCAATATTACTTTTTATGTGCAATATCATCCCTAAAAAACAATTGATTCGACTTTCGATATTTTGATTTCTTGGAGTTATCAAAGGTTTCGTAATGAAAACCTGGTTGGAAATTGAAATTCGGTTTACAGAAGTACTCTCCTTGATATCCAAATGCGAGTTTTCCCTTAGTATGCCGATAGGGAATGGATCAGCAAAGAGTTCTACGTTGTTACTTTGGATCTCCTTACATCCTCACTGTTTATTTGCCTTTGGTAATAGAGACTGCATTTGATAGTTGATTGTGACTTCGGGGGAGTTTTGGTGTTAGTGTCTTATGTATTTCGATGCTTATCGTCGCTTACTTTAAAGAAGAGTCTGCTGAAGTCATCGCTTTTCTAAGCGTTGGCTCCTCATTATGGGCTTCCCAAAAGAAATAAGCCCTAAGGCAAACTTCCCTCATTCAACCCTTGGCTTCTACCATATTAAGAGCCACTCTATTCTAAAGGATTGAACGCCCGCTAATAACACCACGAGGATCTTAAATAAGGACACTCTTGTATGGCTGTATGTATGCATTTACGTACTACACTCAGAGAAAAAACTGTAGTTTTTGCAGGAAAATTTAACATGAACCGTGCGTATTTCCTTCTTACGGAATAATTCTGTAAATACTACCGTACTGTTGTTCTCCTGTATTATTTGCGCGGAAAAAGTGCGTGCATTGCTTGTATTCTCGGAATACGAGTAGGTCCTGTAATAATTTCAGCATAGTATTGTAAAATTTACAGTTTGTAAAGCTAATTGCACATGAAAGCCCGTTTTAACTCAATATCGGTAGCTTATGTAAAAATTATAGTGATTATCTGAAAAACAATATTACATGATTGAAATTGTAGTTACTGCAGTAGTATTTACAGGTATCATTAATGTAAAATTTACAGTTTGAGAAGTCAAATCTACATTTAAAGCCCGTTTTCCTAAAAATTACTTAATATTCTGTAAACCTTATAGCAAATTTAAAGCAAGTAAAAAAAATAACTATAGGAATTATAGGACAAAAATTCCAAAGTTATAGGATTTTATAGGATCAGTGTATGAAGTAAAGTGACGTTATGTGGTCTCGAGTTTAAGGGGTTACTGAAAATCTAAAGGATGAGTGTTGCTGGAACGATAATTGCGTGGCCGCGTTAAAGTAAAAACTCCAAAACGAATAATTTTAACTATATAAAAAAACCACTAAGTTTATTGTCATAAATAAAAATGGTCAAACTGATAATTCTAAGTGCCAAAGGGGGTTTTGTTTAGCGAGATCGGGGACACGAGGGTCCAAGGTTAACAACCCGTACTTTGGTTGGAAAAGTTCGAGCGACTTCCAATACAAGGCAGGGTATAGCGACGGACTATAGGGGGTCCGTTTAGAGGCGTCGTTCTCGGGGGAGCGAAAGTGAGAGTGAGCCTATACCTGTAGTGTAGAGCTCGGGCTATTTATAGTTTTTGGGATGATTTTTTACCTTGGCTAAAGGGAAGGGTTAGGTCAATCACTCCGATGACGTACGGGGTATTTTTTGACACAAAAAGATTTTACCAAAGAAAATAAATACAAAAAATACAGGAATTGAAGTATGAGTAAGGTGAAAAAGAATATAACAGAAGGTTATAAACTGAAGTATTGGTGGATTTAGCGAGGAATTATTTAAATTTAAGTTAAGTGTTGTTTGTGATTTAACATGTTACGTTAGAAAACGCTAAATTTTGACCTTAATTATTTGTAAAAAGTAATTTAAATTATTTTCAACCCTATTATTTAATGAGACTAGGTCATGATAAACATCAGGTAATGAACCTATATTCTATTTTTAGCCACATCGTATGATGAACATCTACGATGAGGGTCTTAGTTTGACCTGGCCTGTTGGTGGTGGTGGCGTAAAAGAGAACTGCCTTAGACAGTATAAAATTTTTCGATCGTCATTGAAGGGAGAGTGAATGGGAGAGAATTGTGGTGAGGTGATATTTTTCGTTCGTGTATTTTAAAAGGAAGGAAATGATGATAGTTAGGTTAAGCCATATAGCCTCCCTTAAATTCCTCTTACCCGTCGACAATAAGAGTTTCACGCTCCCCTCTTTCAACATTCAAAGAAATCGAGGGAAATTTTGAAAGCAAAAGCAAGTATTTACTGACGTTCTTTTTAGAATGGTCTTAAGGCACCGGGATATTACAATTATTGGGTGTTTTACCGAATTCTTTCTCTTTCAAACTCTTCTGACCATAAGTTCATGTTAGAAATTTATAAGAAGCGATAAGTGTGCATCGGCATAAGTCTATGTTGTAAACTCATCGAGAGGATAATCACTAAAACTACCTGTTCTTCGATTCGCCGGAATATTACAATTACGGCATAAGTAAATTAATACGGGTAATAATTCTATCACCGTTTAGGGTAGGGCATCGAGGGGCTATTCACTCTGATTTTATGCACGGTAATTTATTTAAGCATTGTAAAAGATATCGCTATTCACTCATTAGGGTAAAGTATAGAGGGGTTATCCACTCATTAGAGTAGGGTATAGAGGGGCTATTCACTCGTACGATGTGGCTACTATTACGAGCCCTTGGGTCGCCTTGTTTACTTGAAAATTCCCCAGTTTCGTTATTTTGGGAGTATATTTATATTTGATTGACTAAGTGCAGCCCTAAACACTGAACTAGCTGAAAATATAGGAATTATAGGATCAATTTCAAAATAATAGGAGTTTATAGGATCATCTCGAAATAATAGTAGTTTGTAGGATCATCTCGAAATTATAGGATATTATAGGAATTATGGGATCACTGGGAGCCATGTTATAAAAATGGTCGGCATTGTTTTGAAAATATCTGCGCCAACTTGAAAAATTTATTAATCAGAGCTACCTTTTAACGTATACCCCATGTAATTGGCTTTCGTTTCGGGATTCTTTGCAGATTAAAAACTATTTTCTGTGGGCCGTTTTGTTTTTAATAGACTCTTTTTCTTCCTGAAACTGACATATAAATCTGAAGTGAAACTTAAATCAGTAGCGTCGCTAGGGTTTGAAATTTGGGGGGAGGGGCTAAATCTGGACAAACTAGTTATTATAAGAACTTAATTAAAAAATTGCATAATGGGTTCATTGGAAAATGTGTAGACCTTTAAAACTATCCGTAAATTTGTGTCAACGTGAAATTATTCGTATTTTAAAGATATACAACCTTTTATTGATAAAAACTACGGAACCTATTATGAGAATTTTAGTCCACACTAATGGGACTTCCTTCGAAAGAACATGAAATACTTTACTTGTCACCATCTGTTCTTATCTTCAAAATTGTACTGTTTGATATTGAAATTCATCTCTGCAGAGATGAAACTTAACGAATCTATCATTATAATTTTTTATATATTGCCCCAGAATTTTAGGTTGCTAACAGCAATTTTTTGGTAGGGTTTGCGGATTATTTTTTTGGGGGGAGGGCTAAGTTTGGAATTTGGGGGGGGGGCTATAGCCCCCAAAAAAAGGCCTAGCGACGCCACTGACTTAAATTGTCGTTTTCCTGATTGCTTTGAAATTCCTGTTTAAATTATTACGTATCGATGATTTTACACAAAACCAGCTAATTTATTTTGTTGGTGTTTCGTTTTTGTTTTTTGTTTGTTCATATTGTTCTTTTTTATGTACTACTACGCTGTTTTTTGTTTTTACCATGGAGGGGGGTTGTACCCAAGCCCTGGCGGCTTCACAACCCTATCCCTTGAGTTGCATTAAATAAATAAATAAACTAGTCAACTACGCACTTGGAGATAAAAATTTGCTCGTATGAAAGGCCCTTAAGGCACTGGTCGACAATCTTTCGCGCCAAAATGTGGACAACAAAAGGTTCCTTTACCCTCTTCTTGCAAATATACTCAAAGGGATGCTTGGCGTCTCTCTTATGAGTCTTATTCCAAAAAGGAGAAACAGAGTAAGCGGCTGCATGCTTACCGTGTTTCCATAACTGTTGAAAAAAGAGGAAATTTTTTAGGAAAAACGCGCTTAAGTAATTTTTCGGCCACAGTCAGGCTACAACATTGTAGCTTCAACTTTGCTTCAAATTTCTATTTGTGATAAAGTCCAAAGGTATTTATGTTTAGTTTTTTTTGGAATGCATTTTTTCGTGTCACCTTCAACTAATTTATTCTAACTATATATTATTCATTTAGGTGGTTTCATCTCCTTGGTATTTTTATTTGTACAAAGAGATTTAGATTTCCATTCAAAGGTACGTGATTATTTGCCTGTTTTCTAAATCTATATGCGTATGTCGTGTTATTTATGTAAGATACTATTATTTATGACTATGATATTGTAAATCTTTCACTTTTATTTTCTTCGCGAAATAAGAAAGCGCGACATTAGGTTTTTTCAGGATCGGCCTATAGATAGTTTTCACACATGGAGGATTCATACCATTTACACAAGGAAGCCGGACTATCTGGAGGACAAAAGCAGACGGGTTTTTGTCCGCCAGATAGACCGGCCTCCTGGTGTAAATGGTATGAAACCTCCATGTGTGAAAACTATCTATTTCGTCATTGGAGGTAAAGCTAGAAATGTGGCCAATTTATCAAAATAAATTTATAACTTCCTCTTTCTCGTATGAAGACTCTCAATAGCTGGATCGTGGTTTTAAGGGGAGGGGTCTGAGAAAAGCGTGACGAAGCGTGATCTGGGGGGACGGGGGGGGGTCAGAAAATACTTTTTTTCGCGTGACGTAGTTTATGGACGGTCCCTCAGCCTGTCCCTTTCAATCAAAAACCCCTCATCCATTTTTATTTCTCGGAAAAACCGCCATCGCTTCGGCAATGTCACTAGTTATGCCACGGGCAGGTTAAATTTTTAACCCAGGGCCCAGCGTCTCTTTCCCCTTTCCCCTTTAACAGGTGATAGGAAGTACAATTTTATATCTTGGCTGATTTAATGCGGGTTAACGTAAAGGTTACTGGTCATGAAAACCATTCCTAAACGCTGGTTGATTTATTAAAAATATTATGCAATTTATTGTGAGATTATAATTGTAATCGTAACTGTTCTTAGTACCTCAACTGAAAATTATATAATACTGGGTAGTTTTTATAATGAACCTTTATATTTCTCCTTATTTTCCGAAATTTCAAATTTCCAGTTTCTTCTTAGTTGACTTGGGATGGAAGTGGTGGTGGGGTGGGGGTGGAGGTGGACGTTGTCCTGGAGGTGAGAGCTTCCGTGAGCGTTTTTTTCGAGAATGGGAATGTACGTGGTTAGAGTTAAGCGAAGAAATGTATTGCAGAGTTAAACTAAGAAATAGTTAGTTGCATTGGAAGGTAGTCAGAGTTAAACTAAGAAATAGTTAGTTGCATTGGAATGTAGTCAGAGTTAACCGAAGCGCGTCGAGGGGCTATAGATAGTTTTCACTAAAATTTTCTCTTCGGGCTATTAGTTTGACTTTAGCTTTTTTAGCTCTGTTAAAGGTAGCGCGTCGAGGGGCTATTCACTAAAATTTTCTCTTCGGGCTATTAGTTTGACTTTAGCTTTTTTAGCTCTGTTAAAGGTAGCGCGTCGAGGGGCTATTCACTAAAATTTTCTCTTCGGGCTATTAGTTTGACTTTAGCTTTTTTAGCTCTGTTAAAGGTAGCGCGTTGAGGGGCTATTCACTAAAATTTTCTCTTCGGGCTATTAGTTTGACTTTAGCTTTTTTAGCTCTGTTAAAGGTAGCGCGTCGAGGGGCTATTCACTAAAATTTTCTCTTCGGGCTATTAGTTTGACTTTAGGTTTTTTAGCTCTGTTAAAGGTAGCGCGTTGAGGGGCTATTCACTAAAATTTTCTCTTCGGGCTATTAGTTTGACTTCGGCTCTGTTAAAGGCAGCTATTCACTCAAATTTTCTCTTCTTCAAACACATACTTTGGGGCGTAAAGGGGTTTTCCCCATGAGTTTTCAAACACTATGCATGACCAGCATCGAGATTGACCTTAGTTGAAGCATTTTGAAGGACAAACAAAAAAATACGTCTTAACACTTCAAAATATTAGTAATCTTGGCCTATTAGACTAATGTTGAGGAATGCAGTTAGATGGAATAAAGAGTTTTCTCGCTTTGTTTTTAGGCCATGAATTTAAAGTGTTCGAAAAATGATTGTTCATTTTCTACAAACGTGTTCCGAAGTTATTTCACACACTGTTGTCTGCACAAGAACGTTCCCAACGTAAACTTTACTTGTTGTGGAAAGTATTTTAAACTTTTTAGCTCTTTTAAGAGCCACGCTCATAGAAAACACAAATCTGAACTAAAAATAGGAACTAATAATACCATTAGCCTAAGGCCAGATATAAATGAAAGCGAGGTTTTGCGATGTGTAGTTCCAAATTGTGTCTACGAATGTACTGTTTTAAAAACTTTCTACTCACACTTAAAAGTCCACATAAATGAAGGCTTCACCGTTTCTTGCCCAATGAAAGATTGTAAAACCACTAAATATACAACAACGGCATCGTTAAGTTGCCACTTAAGCCGCAAACACAAAACTAAATTTAAAATGCACTGTGAGCGCTTATGTGACAATCAAGACCTCAACAGTCACGTTCTTGTCCGAAACAAGGAAATTTTTGAAAACATAAGCCACACCATTGAAGAATCTCAGCCAGAGAACAGTCAAGTTAAATCGAATAACTTTGAAGATAATCTAGGCATGTTTTTCCTGAAACTACAAGCAGAAAAGTTCCTGCCCAGCAGTACAATACAATTTATTGCCGAAGAGATGTCCAGTTTGCTGTATGTCGAAAAATCTCAAATGGTGAATGAGCTACAAACGGATCTAGTTGCAGGCGGAGTAAATGAAAACGTCATTAACCGTGTCCTGGATGTATTTTCTCAAACAGATGTTATGGAAGTAGCTGTGGAAAAATTAAAAACAATACATCTGCGTCACAATTTCATCAAGAAGACTTTAAACTATATCAGCCCCGTCCAAATTTTTCTTAGATATGAAAATGGGCAAAAGACGTTTTATCATTACGTACCCATAAAGGATTCCTTGACAAAATTAATATCAAACGAGGAAGTGGCCAAAATCCTCAATTTTCCCAAACCAGCTTTTGTACCTGGCAAAAATCAAATTCTGGAAGACATCAGCGATGGAGAGGTGTTTTGTCGCGACTATATGTACATTGAAGATAGCAAAAACTTTATTCATCTCATAATCTTTCAAGACGCTTTCGAGACTGTCAACCCATTAGGGTCAGCTAGATGTATACACAAGATCGTGGGAGTGTATTACACTTTGATTAATATACCCGTGGAGTATAGATCAACAATTAACCACATACAGTTGATCTTATTGTGTAGAGATTCATATTTCAAAGATGTCAATAATTGTCTTAGAAAGCTAGTCACCAACCTTAAAGTTCTAGAATCTGAGGGGTTGGAAATTGGGGGTAAAAATTACAAGGTTTTTGTAACGAGCCTTATAGGCGATAACCTCGGAAACCATGAAATTGGAGGATTTCAGAAACATTTTACTAACGGACATATCTGTCGCTTCTGCCTCGTTACATCTGACAAGCTTCACGAAGACGGACCATTCCCAGAGAGAACACCTGATAATTATAGAGAAAGTCTAAAAGAATTAGCTGAGCGGCCCGACTTGAAATCAGTGAATGGGATAATGAGACAATCCATCTTAAATGAACTAAAATATTTCCACGTGTGCAATCCTGGATTAGGCCCTTGTGTCGCCCATGATTTATTTGAGGGGGTTGTAGCTTACGATTTGTATCAATTCTTATATCAATTTATTTCTGTAAACAAATGGTTCTCGTGGAATTATTTAAATTGGAAATTATCTAAATTTAAATACGTAGGAAAAGATGCCGCTAATAAGCCCTGCGCTGCAAGACCGAACTGTAAAAAGCTAACTGGAGATGCTTCTCAGATCTGGTGTCTTTTGAGACTTCTATCTTTAATCCTAAAAGACAAGATAAAAGACTATTTAGATCCGGTTTGGGACCTTTACCTACAACTGAAAAAGATAGTTGAAATAATAATGGCACCCAAAATTTCCAAAATCAACATCGCGTTATTAGTAACTTTGCTCTGGCAATATAAAAAAGACCTGTTGAACATTTTCCCGAATTACAAGTTAAAAGCAAAACATCATTACTTCCTAGAACACTATCCTGAACTTATACTTCATTACGGGCCTCTGATACGAATTTGGACTCTTCGCTTCGAGAGTAAACACACCGTATATAAAAAATTTGCCCAAAACACCAAAAACTTTGTGAATATTACAAAGACCCTGTCAGAAAAACACCAAATGCAACAGGCTTACTTTATGGCTGGAACGCCATTTCCACCCACAATTAACTACTTAAGCTCCAGTATTAACGAAGACTCAATTTCAACTGAGCTGCAGCAAGAATTACAAAGATGTAACCTTCAAAGTGAAAACACCGTTTATTTGAACCGATTGGACTACAAGGGAACGAACTATGAAAAAGGTTTATATGTCGTTACTGAGGCTTCGGAAAACCATTTGATATTTGGACATATAAACACAATGTTGATTTACAAATCTGGAACTGACCAAGTATTATGTTTCCTCACATTATTTGAGTCAAACCGTTCGTTAAATTTAGACGTCTACGAGCTGTGTGAAACCAATCGTGTTTTGTTAATAAATATCAAAAACTTAGCTGATTATTACCCTTTGCCATGCTATAATATATCTGGCAAGAAAATAATCACGCTAAAACACAATGTACAGCACTGTTAAATAATTTTTTAAGGTAGGTTGGTTTGATATATAAAAAAATGACGGGGTTTTAATAAGAGCTATGCCTTTCCTCATATAACCCATATACTTGGTTTTAACATGGAGAAATTAAATAGGGAGAAGAAATAATTTGGGAGATTAGGCACTCATCCAAATATGCCTCTACAAGGATGTTTATCATGCCATTTTTCTTTCGCCTCATTGTGGGTGGTAGTGCTCAAAAACCTGATAGGGCTTCCAATGCACATTTCTTCTTCGCTTTTTCTTCAATATTGTCTAAAATTTTATATCTGACAAAAGTTTGCGATATAGGTAGTGCTGATTTTTGACATCTGTAGGACTTCGCGAAAAATAGTATCAGCAAGAAAGAATTGTTTTGGAGTACTTAATAGACAGTTTTTTCTATATAATTGACTGAAATTGACAATTTTAATTCTGCTATTCTCGCACAATAATTTTTCAATTATATTTTCAGATGGCGGACAGTGAAAAAACACAAATTTCAACTGATCCTTTGGGAAACAATTCCGTTTCTCTAGAATTAAAACTTAAAACTGTAATAACCAAGGCCTTAACTACAATCGATTCATCTGTAGTGGATGTAGTGGCTACAAAATTGATAGTAATCGGTGTTGAAAACGTGAACGATCTGCAGCATGTCACAGAATTGGATTTAAAAGAGACTGGATTAAAACCTTTGCAAATTCGAAAACTTTTGCAGTATGCAAAAACTTTAGAAACTCAAGTCGTACCAAGTAAGTTTCCCGGTAACAATTTTGGAAAATTTATCTGCAGTGGGATTATAAAACTTACCTTAACATTTAAAAGCCGAAGAAAACCGAGGTTCACCGAAAGATAAGTCTGTCAGCAACCAAGCTGGAGCAAGTGGTTCAGAGATAAACCAGGAAATAGATGCTACCCAGGTATAATAAGCAACATATATTCAATAATAATGGTACTTGATATTTCTAATACCAATTGTATTATTATTCAGATTATGGAACAAACTAACGAAAACTGGGCCAATAAGTATAGGATAAAGATTGACATTTCTACAAAGCCACTCCAACGAAGTCTCATGAAAAATGATAATTTGACTTTGAAAGATCGAAATTTAATCGTTAGACAATTAGTCGATGATTCTTTAAAAAAATGTATCCGGCCATGAAGGAGTGACATGCGTAAAATTGCCGAACATTTCACCAAGAGATTTCCGAATGCTATAGTGGACAAGGTCCGGGACAAATTAATTGGATAAACAGTTTTGTTCATCAACTCTACAACCGCCTCGAGCACCTCTCTCGGAGATCGGAGAATGCCATGCCTCGGATGAAGAAACCACGGCTGGAGTTACAAAATTCAGAAAAATACAAATTTAACCCTGAAACAAGCGAAGAATGTTTGATCCAATGTGGAAAGCTAAGAAAAGAACTTTTGGAACTTCATTTGGAAATGAATCCTAACCACGAAGAGGTAGAAAGTAAAATGAGACTATCGTACCCTCTTCAAAGGATGGATATAAATAATGGTATGGAAATTAAGGAAATCCAAATTCGGTGGCCCTTTCTATTCTCATCAAGTGGAATGGAAATTCACCTCCAAAAACCTTTAGGGCACAATGTTCTTAAATTGTTTGCGGATTTTTTAAAGAAAAATGTCCATTGTTTTTAACTTTTTTTGCGAAAAGCAAAAAAAAATATTGCGCGGACGTAATTGCAAAATTAAAAGCTGATCGTACGGACGCTAATATTATAGGATCGGTTATGCTAATGATTATGAATCATTTTAAAGAAGATTCCGAAAAAATATTTCCAGTATTTGATGTAAGGGATCTATTCTAGTTTTTAAAGGCGTGCATTGCCATTTTTCTTAAATCTAAACTGTTTCGTTAAATTTTTGAAGGAAGGTACTCCCACATCGGAGATACTGAAGAAAATAGAGAAGTATTCAACTTTGATTGTCTATGGTAATTAATTTCTTAATTAGTTTAAGGCATAGTCTTAAATTGAATTTTTAGTAAGACAAATAAATTAATTCTTTTTCTTTTACATTTAAGGAGAGAGTTTGCCTACAGCATCCTATTTTATGTTGGCAACGGACAATGCGGTCGTAAATGAACACATCGCAGGTGATAAAATATCTACAGCCATAGGGATGTTTTTTGGTGTTTTTTATATCTTCAATCAACATTATCCTAGCGAGTGCCCTGCTACACTGGAATTTCTTCAGAGGTATCTGCATATGTTACCACTAATTAATATATTTCTGCAATACTTGGAATCTTTAGATTGGCTCCTTCTGGGCTTTTTTTTTAATTAAGGGGCGGAGTTGTAGAAATCGTCGCCCCTGACGGCATGCATAATGTGTTTTAAAGATAACAGTTAGGTAGGTCACAGCCTGCACGTTAAAAAAATTACGTGCACTTTCAACTAGCAAATAAAACGCGAGCACATTTTTGCAAAGTTTTAAGTCCGACCCCTTAAATTCAAAAAGATGTTAGTATGGAGTTTATAGCATGTTATAGATTCCAAGTACAAGAAATCTGAGGTTACTTTATGGAGCACTTTATTTTCGCTATTTAAAAATTTGCAGTTAGGCTTAAGTAGCACACGTTTGATAGTTGGTAAATCCCATAAGGGGAAATTTAAATATTTGAAATTTAATATTTCTTTGCAAATTTTAGTTAGCGAATTGGGTTTTTTTTAATAAGGAAATAGAAAAAAAATCCTTTTTCTATCTCCCTTTAATAATTTTTTTTTTGGGGAAGATTTGTGGCTATTATCAATACAGATGATCCTAAGAAAGTCGTAAACACGAAAGTTATTGGGTTATTCAACAAAGTTTCAGCTCTTGAATGGACTCAATTCAAGCTATAGTAAATTTGTAGCATTGAGTTCGAAAATAAAATGTGGAAACAATGGGCTTCTAGTTAGCTGTTTTTTAAATTCTTAAGGGATAGTGAAGCAGTCAAACAAGTTATTTTTAATCGATTAAGGCTGTTAAATTATCCCCAAAAGCGTTAATATTACCTTTGCGCGCGAAACATAATTCTTTAGCGCGTGATTTGAATCTTTTCAAACTTAAAATCGCGCGCGAAGGTAAAAAGATTAATTTTTTTGCCTTTCATATAGAGGGTCGAATCTGTTTTGACGTGCAATCCTTAATCCCTCCGATTTGTCACGGACAAACCAATTCTCCATCCACATGGAAATTTTCTTTCAGAATCGCGTTAGGCTTAAGGGAGCTCAAATCACAACTTTATAAATTTGGTGAGTAATATTAATGTTTTTAGGTATATTTTAAAAGCCTTGATCGATTAAAAATAACTTGTTTCTCTGCTTCACTATCCCTTTAAATACAATTTGCATGGATCCTCACCATTGCACTTTTCACTGACTTATTTGTAGAATATACGAAATTAAATGTAAAATTTACGGTCTATTTCCAGTATTATCTGTGTTTATTATTAACCTTTTGGTGGAATATACTGAAATCACTGTCAAATGTGCAGGACTCTCAGATGTATTTTTTAACTGAAATTATTAATAAAATAAATAACTCTTCACTGAAGTTTTTACTGACTTACTAATCGATTATATGAATTAGTTAACGTATAATTTACAGGACTCTTTTAAAAAATTTTGCACTCTTTTAGGCAGAATATACGAAATGCTATGTCAAATTTACAGGATTAGCAACTGTATTTTTTGCTAATTTACAAATAGTTTATATGAAAGTTATTCTAAAATAAACAGGACTCCAATTTGTTTTTTTTTACCGAGTTATTCATAAATTATACGAAATGAAATGCAGTTTATACAGGATTCGATACTGTATTTGTTACTGAATTATTCATAAATTATAAGAAATTCAGTTTAAAATATACACGACTCGCAACTGTCATTCTACAGGGCCGGTAGGCCCTTGTAGATATGACTTGATACCGTTTTGTAACGTTAAAGTAATATTCACCCGCTTTTGCTAATTTCCTATGGAGATTAACATGGGTTTTTCGTGATTTTTCCCCACCGATAACTTAAAAACTACAGCGAAGATACTTTTCGGAATTATCTTAAATTAACAATTAAGTATTCAGGGTGTGCTATCAGCCAGTTTGATCAAAACAATTAAGTCTAAGTATGTTAATTTTACTTAATTACAGAAGTACGGCTTTGACCATCGTGATTGGACATAATAATTAGCTAGATCTCTTGGAAAACTCAGTGTTACTACGTATCTGTAGTGTGGTGGTTATCACGTCCGCTTCACACGCGGAAGGTCCCAGGTTCGAGCCCTGGTAGATACATGTTTTGACCATCGTGATTGGACATAATAATTAGTTAGATCTCTTGGAAAACTTAGACTTACCACGTGTCTGTGGTGTAGTGGTTATAATAAATATTTAACAATTATTTCACTTCACTTGGTTTAATAATGTGACATAGGTAGCATACTTTTTCCCTACTTTTAAAACCATTAAACTAAGTAATATTAGAAGTTCAACAGATTGTCTAAAAAAGATGTTAAAAGCCACTGTAAATGGTGCTTAAATGCCTAATATTTCCTTAATACTTGCAAATAATCTTAGTAAATGGCGTGAATTGATCATAGAAATGGGGTTAAAGTACACCCTAAATGAGGTCTTTTTTGGCACTGGAAAAAACAGCATATATGGTGTTTGAATGCACCATTATATTTTAGAGTGCAAATGTATGACGGTAAAGCAAACATAATTATTCAAAATTTAATTACATTAAGACTGAAGTGACAGATATTATATAAAAACGTCTTGGTTTGGACCAAGGCCGAAAAAACAAACGATATGTGTGAGGTTTATCAATTGACTGAAGTTTCAGATATTAAAATGTTTTTCTAGTTATTTTTATCCACTCAATCCTTAATCAATATTTAATTCAATCAACTGATTTTACTGTAAATCGATCTAGTCCCTCTAAATTAATTGAAAAAATTACATATCTACGCTTTTTCAAGAACAATTACATTTTCCGAAAACATTTTATCGTGAAATTAATTATTTTAAAGGGAGTACTTGTTGAGGCTACAGTATTGAATGTTTGAAATGTTCTACTGGATGTCTAAAAAGAGCAAGCGAACTTTGGCATAACTCGAATGGAATATGTAAATATTTAATCGTGGATATTTATATACATTTAATTTCGTATATCGAAATGTTATATTTCTATTGTCGCCTCTATGATGGTAGAGTTGCACTGGAACTTCTATTTCCGTACTTAAGAATTTCTTGGTCATAACTCAAGTCTATGGTAATATTGGCTGAGTGTGTTGCGACGGCTCAGATGACCCATACACTGAAACCACTGGTTATTATAAAACGCCATATATTGGGAAAATAAAGGAAGGGAGTGCGTGTCGGAGTTAAATGTGACCTTCTTGGTATAACCATATTATTGGTTTAACCATATTATTTCCGCGGGAAATGAATATATCAAGTACTGAGAAGTATTTTTGTTTATGTGATCTTTACCCTTTACCACACAGGATAAACTTTGTTTCTTTGTCTTAAGTAGACGACATTCACTGTAAACGACAGTCTTATAAACAACTTAAAACAGATTTAAACTTCATTTGGTGCAAACTTGAAAATTTGTCAAGCCAGCGACAATTAAAATATGTCGGTCAAGGTGCTCAAAAGTTAGTAACCATCGACACGAAATCCCTTCAAAATAATTAATTTCATGATAAAATGTTTTCGGAAAATGCAATTGTTCTTGAAAAAGCGTAGATATGCAATTTTTTCAATTAATTTAGAGGGACTAGATCGATTTACAGTAAAATCAGTTGATTGAATTAAATATTGATTAAGGATTGAGTGGATAAAAAAAACTAGAAAAACATTTTAATATCTGAAACTTCAGTCAATTGATAAACCTCACACATATCGTTTGTTTTTTCGGCCTTGGTCCAAACCAAGACGTTTTTATATAATTTTTACTTAAGTAGTCATAAAATTTACGTACTTTACTGTAAACTCTACAGGACTCAATACTGCAATTTTTACGTGTCTGTTCATGAATTATATGAAAGTTACTGTAATTTTTACATGATTCCCAACTGGTTTTTTTACTGGCTTAATAATAGATTATACAAGGTGCAACGCAATATAAACAGGACTCGCATCTGTAATTTTTACTGAAGTATCCATAAAGTTTACGTACTTTACTGTAAACTCTACAGGACTCAATACTGCAATTTTTACGTATCTGTTCATGAATTTTATGAAAGTTACTGTAATTTTTACATGATTCCCAACTGGTTTTTTTACTGACTTAATAATAGATTAAACGAGATACAATGCAATATAAACAGGACTCGCAGCTGTTTTTTTACTGACTTATTCATGAATTATACGCAACTTACTGCAAAATATACAGGTCTATTTACTGCAATTTTTACCGAATTATTCATGAATTATATCACAGCTACTGTAAACTGTACAGGATTCCTAACTGAATTTTTTACTGGCTTATTAATAGATCATACGAAATTAAACGTAAAATATACAGGACGGGTAACTGTGTTTTTTACTTTTTTTTTCTTGTTAAAATTTCATGTTTTTTTCTGTAGGTTGTTTTTGCGAATGTCATGTAAAAGGTACAGAAATGTCCTGGCAACGGGCGCGTCCATAGCTTTCCTGTAATTTCAACAGAACATTTTTCTCTCAGTGTAGCTGTACAGCTCAATCTATAGATGCCCTGACTAACTTAATAATAATCAACGCTCAGTGCTGAAAATTCTCAGTTACGTTACTCTTAAGAAGTGGGCATGCACTTGGAAATATTTTTCTAATTCGAGAAGATGTTTTTAAATAACGATGAACTTTTACATTTAAAAACCAATTTTTATTTGCATCTACCTTTTGAAGTCAAATTCAACATGTGCGTTTTTCAGTTTTCAACCGGAATTTCCAGTGTACTTTTTGTCTTTAAGACAAAAACGATATATATAGGGTGCTATGTTAATGAGCGTGTTTATTGGGCCCAACTGAGTGGAAAGTATAAAATAACATGGATTGTACAGCCCCCAAACATTGGCCCCTAAAACAAGAAAATATCCAACAATGTAGAGTACGACTTTAAACCGAGGGACCAGCTTGTTTTTGAACTATCTAAAACCGTTTTGTACCTTTACTCAGCAGAAGGGTATAACCAAATGTTGTACAACCCCTGTTCTTAGATACTTTTCAGTCAGTTGGGCCCAATATACACACTCCTTCACTATTGATGGACTGTATATTCCAGTGTCAATTAATATAAGACATTTAATCTGTATTGGACTGCTAGTTAATTCTAGACTATATTGCAATTATTTTTTTAAACCTTAATGATCTTTTAGTGCGTAATTACCACCTAGTTAAAGGTAAAATTGAAAGTGACGTAGAATGGAGTTGTTACGTTGCTGGTGTTCTATATTGAAGTGGAAAATTATTTTTTGCGTTTCAACAAAATCGAATTCGTCTCGTGACATATTAAATATTTAACGTCTAAGCAAAGTGGTTGAAGATAATTTCGGTAATGAGCACGGCTACTGTTCCCGACAACAGCGTGAAAAGTAAGTAGAAGGGAACGCTGACGCTGCTCAGGTCCAAATCAGCCGCGCTTTTCATTGGTCTCTTCCAAGTGACATGCCCATATAAATGACGCATCTCAAGATCCAGATAGTCCAACGCTTGCGTTTCGAATAACGGTTCCACGCTGCAATAAAACATTCCTCAAGCCCCTTAATCATTTTACGATAACACTCATACCGACATCAGTTGGACGAGCTCGTGAATGATGGGGTTGTTTTTCATCCAAGTGGCGTTGAACATGAGGTGCAAGTATTCGAAGGCCAGTTCTTGTCGCGAAAAGTAAAGTCCTCCGTGGCTCAGAAAGAATTCTTTATTCTCGTAATCGAAAGTCAAGAATTGTCCCAAGAACCAAATCAGAAAAGTGTCTCTCGTGATCAGAGCTTTTTCTCCAGAAAGAAGAGGAATGTACGCGTCAAGCGCAAAATATTCCTCAGGCCTGGTGTAAATGCTCTTCTTATCCAGCGCGTCAAGCCATTCTTTAACAACTGGATCCCGCGTTGCCTATAAATATACGCAACAATGACTTCCGAAGAGGAGAATAATTTAACACGGAAACGTCTATTTACCAATACTTTCAGATACTCGAGGGTTCCAGATTCTTCGAACATGACAGGTGGAATTCCCGATTTGATCAAGTCCGAGAGGGTATCGATGCAATTGTAGCTTTCCGTCGTGAACTCCGTGCGCAAGAAACAACTCAAGAAAAACAGAATGAAAGTCACTCCGATCAGCCACGACGAAGCGAGCAGACGACGAGTAACGTGGGGCAAAATGGAGGGAATAGCTGTATGGAATGTATTTATGTCAGATTAAAGCGCTAGCCATCTTTCGGTGGTATTCTCCGCTAATTGGATTGTGGAAATCTGAAGTAATGGGAAATTTCTTTATCAAATGTAAACAAGCTCTGGATTGCTTACGTTCGGCGCACAAGAGCGAGGCGTTCTCCCAGACATTTTCCAGGGATTCTTGGGCCAGCTTCTTGACAACTTTCTTGGTGGACACCGATTGGTATTTGTTGGTTACGACGGAGTGAATGACGAGCAAAAGTGACAAAAGCATCAAGGTAAACACCATTAAAATCACCACCTAATTAAGGGAATAATGTAGTTCAATGAATTGGGAAGCGACTCGATTGCAAAATTTACTGGAGTGTCCATATTTAAGAAAGATAAGGATGTGGACACGATTTTTTTGGGGGAGGCCGACACGATAATCATCCTAGCCGTTTCGTACACCGGAGACGGACTGAAATACTCCTGTCGACCATCGAAAATCGTCAGTGGCCCGGGAATCATGATAAAATTTGATTTCTTAAACCAGAGTATAGATTAACAGGCAAACTCGTACAGTTCGGAGCAGGACAATTTGGTCTCGCCGAATTGGTCTCGCCATTTTGGTCTCGCCGATTTGGTCGCGGGACTAATTGGTCTCACCGATTTGGTCTCGGTACTATTTGGTCTCGGGACTATTTGGTATCGTGATTATTTGGTCTCGGGACTATTTGGTATCGTGATTATTTGGTCTCGGGACTATTTGGTATCGTGATTATTTGGTCTCGGGACTATTTGGTCTCGTGATTATTTGGTTACCTAATTAACTGCCTCCTTTTCCAAAGCAATGGTCCCAATAATTCGTTGCCACCTTTTCCAAAATATTCTCCTATTAATTAGCTGCCACCTTTTCCAAAATATTCTGCTATTAATTAGCTGCCACCTTTTCCAAAACATTCTCCTACTATTTAGCTAAGACCTTTTCCAAAACATTCTCCTACTAATTAGCTGCCACCTTTTCCAAAACATTCTCCTACTAATTAGCTGCCACCTTTTCCAAAATATTCTCCTAATAGTTAGCTGCCACCTTTTCCAAAATATTCTCCAATTAATTAGCTGCCACCTTTTCCTAAATATTCTCCTATTAATTAGCTGCCACCTTTTCCAAAATATTCTGCTATTAATTAGCTGCCACCTTTTCCAAAACATTCTCCTACTAATTAGCTAAGACCTTTTCCAAAACATTCTCCTACTAATTAGCTGCCACCTTTTCCAAAACATTCTCCTACTAATTAGCTGCCACCTTTTCCAAAACATTCTCCTACTAATTAGCTGCCACCTTTTCCAAAACATTCTCCTACTAATTAGCTGCCACCTTTTCCAAAATATTCTCCTAATAGTTAGCTGCCACCTTTTCCAAAATATTCTCCAATTAATTAGCTGCCACCTTTTCCAAAATATTCTCCAATTAATTAGCTGCCACCTTTTCCTAAATATTCTCCTATTAATTAGCTGCCACCTTTTCCAAAACATTCTCCTACTAATTAGCTACCACCTTTTCCAAAACATTCTCCTACTAATTAGCTACCACCTTTTCCAAAACATTCTCCTACTAATTAGCTGCCACCTTTTCCAAAATATTCTTCTAATAGTTAGCTGCCACCTTTTCCAAAAAATTCTCCAATTAATTAGCTGCCACCTTTTCCAAAAAATTCTCCAATTAATTAGCTGCCACGTTTTCCAAAATATTCTCCTATTAATTATCTGACACCTTTTCCAAAATATTTCAATTATTGCTAATAAATTGTTCGTGGTAAAAGGCGGGCTTTTAATACTCATATAAATAATCTTCTTACCCCCAAACAATGTTGGGTTGGGTTAGGTCCCGAGACCCAATTGTCCCGAGACCCATTTGTCCCGAGACCCAATTGTCCCGAGACCCATTTGACCCGAGACCCATTTGTCCCGAGACCAAAACGGCGAGACCAAAACGGTGAGACCAAATCGGCGAGACCATAACGGCGAGACCAAATTGTCGCGTACCGCGTACAGTTTAATTAAATTCGTTCCTATTTATCTTTCAGTTTAACTTACGTTGAAAGCTTTAGGCTCATTGTATAGGTTGGTAACTTCATTAAAGCTAATTTTATGGTCTTCGTAACATAGTCTAAATCATCGACAAAATTATGTTACTATGAGATATAAACGTAAGTTTAAAATTGGCCATAGAGAATCCTGAGGCCACCGCTAGCTAAAACTACTTTCAGAGAGATAGTTAACATTTCAAAGAATATAAGAAACCCTTTGTTGCTTGTGAGATTAAGGGTTTCTTGTTTACGATTCGAAATGATTTGAATACCGATTTGATTTCTCAAATTTTTTAACGTATAAACAAATACTTCTCGATTATTGGTTTAAAATTCAAAATTAATCGAGTTGAACAAAGCAAAGAATTTGTCGATTAGCGAGGACTTAGACGCTAGCAACGCAATTCTTTCTCGCTCTAGTCTCGACACAATTTAAATTTCCATGAAATTCCATATAATATGAAAAATACCGCATGTTGAAGGATCGTTTTAGATATTCCGCTATAAATATGTAAGATGACTTCGGACGCTCCATTTCCCACGATTCCTGACAAGAAATACTTAAACATTTTTTTCCACGAAGAAAAATCATTCTCCAAGACACGCCACCGGATTTCCATAAACTCACAGTAATTGTCGTCACGTTTAGTGGAGTTTCCTCGGCGTACCTAAAAAAATTATTTTCCAATCGACGACCACATTACGATTTTTAATAGGCAAAGAGTTACTTGTATTTAAAATATCGAGTATTTCCAAGAAATTTAAATGGATTCATTGCCATTTTGGGTTCCACTTAAATCCAAGCGTGTGCTATGCGAAACCTCTGAAGGCTGCAAAGTGTAGCTGATTGATATGCGATTGTTTATACTATCATACAGCGACAAAAAGAGTGTGTTAAATCGTAGTAAAATATATTGGAGGAGCTTAGACTCTCTAAACTCAAACAGAAATGTAATAAATGTTATTTTTGCTTTGACTTATAATTAACTTATACCCTGTAAAGTGATTGTTTTTAGTAGCAGCATAAGTTTATGAGGTATGTTCCATAAGTATGACACTACCAATACTTCGTAATTCTAGAGACTTACTGAGAGCTAGTTCGACAACGACAAACGACAATTGCAGACTACACTCTGTGTTGCAGTCCATCTTTCTATTTAGTCTGTCCTATCCTTTGACAGCGCCGCACCATGCGTCGCTTTACGAGAATCTATGACGTTTCACCAACGCCGCTTTATGACAAGCTCTCTCAGTAACCAGTGACAAGCTTATGGAACATATCTTATGAACTCACGGAAAGAGACTATAATTGTTGGTTTTAGTAGAAATAGGATGGGAACTTATTCTTCTTCTGGTTTAAGTTAGCGTCTAAAATGAACTTTCGCGTAAACTTTTAAGTGCGCGGTTTTAATCCAGTATACTGCTGTCGAGGTCAATCAACGCTTTTAATTTGACACAAGCCAATTAAGTGTTCATAAATTAGTTAGAAACTTAAGGGTAAGGTGAAGACAAAATTAACAAACCTAGAATCGATAATATTTTAAGAGAGCTCAGAGAATAAGTACAGTTATGGCATCAAATCATTCTCGACTTGTACCATAGGAGAGTTTTGGTATAACGCGTTATTATACCACTCACTCGCACTTACTAAACTGTTGCTGGGGTTCAAAACGAATCGCGGAAAAATTAGACGAAATCTGGAAGCTTGACTCAACAATGAAATTTATTAATTACTGTTATAGTTATTAAACGACATCTTAGACCCGGAAAATTTGTTTAATAGTTCTAAAAGTTTTATCGAATCAAGATTGGCTAGAGTTGGACATAGAAGAGAATCCGATAGGTACGGAAATATTTACCCTTTCAAGACTGAATTCTAGTACAAGCAGGCTCATATTACACGTCATTTAATGATATTACGGCTGGATGATTTTTGAACAAAGTTAGTTAATTATCCTCCTAATGGAGTTAGTTTATGAACATTAAAGCTCGGTTTTAACTTAATGCTTTCAAGCCTCCTTTAAAATTGAACGTTTGAACTTTGGCAAGAAAATTCGATATCAGAAACCAAAACTAACTTGACTCGTGTAAACTAAAGTCTATTTTTAATTTTAAATTTAGCTCGAAATGTCAAATGACTCGTTTTTAAAATCCAAGGTGACATTTTACATCAAAAATAAACTGTTTTTGACCATTTGTAATAAATTTCAATAATATCCGCGCTATTTCACGTTACAGCCGGTTATTTGTATTTTGCCGTGCAAGTCAAAGCCTTCACGAAAACGACGGTCAAACTAATCAATCAACAAATTTTTGAAACGAAAGTAAGATAATTTAGTTTGGATGTTAGCGAAGCAGAAAATTGTTTTGTATTTAAAATATAACCTTTCAACTTTTAAAGGGATGTACAATCCGTTATGTATGGGCGGGGCCTATATCAAACTTATCTTCCATCAAATATAGCTCTACTGAGCATGCGTGAAGTTCGTAGCATTATCAGTGCATTGGGAATGGGCATCTACCGTAGAAACAGACGTTCAAGCAGACGACAGCCTAATCACTACTCCAGGAAATAGTAACACTACTACTAAAAAATATAGTTCTTGAGTCTTATAGACACGCCCATACATAACGGATTGTACATCCCTTTAAAAGAAAACTCAATATCCCTAACTTACTTTGCTAGTGTGAAATGAAGTGTATTATTAATTCGAGAATTAGCTCGGAATTAAATCAAGTATAATTTTGTATTTGAATAGGTAATACTAATTGATCGTTTCCACGAATTTCAAATTCTAAAAGAGGCATTTTCAAGTTTTAACCAGTAAACTACAACTGTACTTTACGCCTAAACCCTTTTAATTTATGTAAGGACAATAGTTTCACAATCGAGTGGAAATTGCTAATTTAAACTTTAATGACAACATACGCCATAAGTACATATTAGGTAAAAATGTTTGTAGGAAGTCATCCTCTCGACTAGGACAGGTATTATTTTGATTTCCCAACTTGTATATTTAGTATCCTGGACAGGGTTGGCAACTACCTACCCAGTCCGGTTTAAACCACCTGGTTTAATCCGAATTTTTCCACTTAAAAAATCCACCTAAAAATCCGGCTTAATTATGAATGAGGGAAAAACAATTTTGTGCCATAAAAATAATTAAAATACAACCAGAAACAAGGCAAAAATATATGAAGAGATATCTAAACATTATTTATCATAAATGATAAAACTAATAGTTATGTTAGTAGTTACTGTCCAGTTATAGCTTACAATATTATACCAGTATCACTCGAACTTAAGCGACTGTTAGTGTTGGGCTCGTGCACTCAGGAAAGAAATAGATTTCATGAAAACATTTTAGCAGTTAAACTAGAAGACGATTTTATACTGGAACCAGGGCTAGGGGACAGTCTGGGAAATAGCACACTTCCACTGGTCGAAAACCAGTTTATTAATTGCTTTTACTAGTTTTTAAATTCGAGAAGTGGGGTTACTGCTCCTCGGGACCAGTTTATTAATTGCAAATCTATGGGAGAACAAAGGGTGGGACCAGTCCGGAGATTAGTTTAATATTTCCATGCCATCTTTTACAATGTCATTCCAAAATGTAATGACGGAAAACATTGGGTTACTTTGCTGTTAGTAGAATGTAAGTATATAATTAATTTATTATCTCAGAAATATTTTGCTTCTGGACTAACTAGTTCAAAAAACTTTACCTTGGTAACCAACAATAATGTGCACACGATTGCCACAGTGCAATTAAGGTATTTTAAGAATTTTAACAAAGTCAAGGTAGTATATTAATTTTGTGGGTAAAATTTGTTGGGATTAACCTTTCAAGCTTTGCGGGTTTACTATAAATACATTCAAAAGTGAAGAGTTGATCGGTTTGTAAGAAATACGCTCTTAACATTGACAACTAGCTTTTTGCCAAAAATATCAAAAGAAACAGAGAATGCGTAGAAAAGTTGACGAGGAATTATTTTCGGATTTTTTTGTGGCAACCCTGACCAGGGTAACCATATACATATATTTCCGTACGTTTCCATGACGGTGGCTTGATGCTCGTGGATGAGTTGCTTCCGGTGATAGGCTAAGATTAATATGATAGTCTAAATCGGGGCGGACTAAGGCCAAGGGAGATTATGATATTTCCCGTCTGGAGCTTAGCTTAAAAATCGATGACCTATTAAGTCGCTTCAGCTACCAGCTGGGAAAGCGCGGCTCTGACTACGCAACGAGATTTCAAGAGAAATGAAACCAATTATCACCTGATATTAGAACATCTGGTTAAAAATGTTGTATAGGCTGGGTGTTCTTACACAAGTTGTTTTTACTTGTATTGCTAACAAAAGATAAAATGCGTTTATACTATTTGGTTCGGTTCAGGTTCGGTTAGATTAAGCCAGGTTGAGGATTAGTTAGGCTTTGGTTATACTGGAACGAAAGATGTATTTTAACTTCAAAATCAAACTTTTGGAAAAAGCCAACCATATCAGTTACAAAACCTTGTTTTGAGCACGAAACCAGAGACGGGATCTTCAATCCTCCAAAGTTTGGGATCATGCGATAGAGTATTATAAAGCTCGTCTCCTTTTTGTATCCTCTAAATTAGCTTTAAAACACTGTATGGGATAATAATTCCCACAAGTTATCTGAGCACGCGCGTTAATCACCGCGCTACTTCTCTTACTGAGTGTTATCAATGCCTTTTAACAACTAATACAAACAGAGTGTTATTAGCTTGTGAGTGTATAATAATCTCCATAAGTGTGAGCAGAAAGTACATTATATAACTCCTGTATGGAACCTCGAGAAGGCTGTGATGAGAAGAGTGTGGGTTACTGGCGTGATATCTCTCGATGTTGTTGGGTGTTCTAGTGAGAAGGCGCTCGAAGTCCACTACGCCTACACGTACCTATTAGTCAGATCGATAAAGACATCCCTAAAGCTCGTGTCAACTCTATCGATGGAAGGTTTTGGGTTTTCGGCTGACTGGTTGGTTGGCCATATCTTCAACAGGTTTTGTATAGGTCAACAACCAAAGCAAACCTTCATTTCACAGAGCTAGATGGACTATTTCTTTTTCACTGCAATTCCACTTAACATTCGTCTAATTCGGTGACGCGACATGTATTTTCAACATTAAGCAACAAGGACCAAAGACGCCATATTTCACTCAAACCTTTTTATCCAAAACTGAAAAATATCCTCAATTATACGGCATGGCCCGGGTGTATTAAGGAACTGGCCACAAAATAGTCTTAAAACTACCAACTATGGAGTGCTTGCACGATGATTTTATTTTATTGTTTTTTTAAACTAACTTTTTTACAACTTTGAAATGATGCATAAAAAATGCAACGCGTCGAAAAAAACTACGTTCCTAGAGGCAGAATAGCTCAGAGTTTGCGTAATGTTGAGAAAAATTCAACCAAACCATGTCGAAAACCTTCACTAACCAATTAAGGAATAGTGACTCTGCACAAAGAACACACATATATTCTTTACGATAATATTTATGTCTGATTTAATCTGCTATCAATCTGCCATTATGGAATCGTATTAAAAGAGACAGCTGCAATATAATGCACTTTTAAAAGAGACTCATTTTAACTCCAGTAAAATTACTCCGTATTAATGTCGAGTAGTTCGATCTGAAAGGAAAATCATATTTCCAGTTTGATGGAGTTTTGATTTTAAAAGTTTTGTTAAGAAAAGTATTTCTGGGACATGGGAGAGTTTAAAGGTGGGAACTCGGGTCCACGTTGTGGCTCATTACCTCGATAAATCGAAAACAGTCTACCCTATTTATTTTCGAAACGAGCCGTGGTTTAAGACTCAACATGAAGAATATTTCGACTCAGATCTTTCAATAGACAAATTGTCTAATCGGGACATGTGCTTAGATTTTATCTAATACTTCTGTAAAATGGCTCAAAATTTGATCCTGGCTGTCGTTCAAATATTTAGATTAAATTTAGAGCAGATTTTTTAATTGAATGTTTTCAATACTCATTTTAATTATATTCAAATCATATTTTGGTGAAATTCAAATCATATTTTGACGAAATTAGACCATATTTGTATTTATGGTACAATTAAAATTTAATGAAATCTCTCTAATAGCTTGATTAAGTTTCGACCAGATATTTTTTTAAATTTTAATTAAATTTGGATCAGATTTTTTCGAAAGTTTTTATTAAATTCAAACAGTTTTTTTTTAAATTTGAAAGAATTTTTTTAGTAGTTGCAAAGAATTTGGGCAAGATCAAGTATTAAAAAACATTGAATCAGATCAAGCTTTAAATAAAATTTAAAAAATTCCGATCATATCAAGTTTGAAATAAATTTTGCATCGGATTTTTTTATCGAATTCAAGTATATTAATATAAGTATATACTTAAAAAATTAAGACATTCGCATGATCGCTACGAAGCCAATAATATTAGGCAAATATAAGCATCCGGCAATTATTATTGTCCCGATTTCGATAGTTACTTAGGGTTACTATGAAAGGGTTCTGTAACATTGCGTATTACATTGTGTAGTGCTGCCGAGAAACATTGAGACGAACCACCGTGGTCTTCCGCCATTTTTAGCCACATCGTATGATGTACATCTACGATGAGGCTCTTAGTTTGACCTGCCCTGTTGTCATTCTCGTAGTAGTAGTAGTGTCGATAGTAGAGCCTTTGGCAGTATAAAATTTTTCGATCGTAATTGAAGGGAAAGTGAAAGGGAGAAAATTGTGGTGAAGTTGATATTTTTCGTTCGTCTACTTAAAAGGAAGGGAATTATGATAGTTATTTTAAGCCATATACTCTCCCTTAAATATTCCTCTCTCACCCGTCGACAATAAGAGTTTCACGCTCCCCTATTTCAACATTCAAAGAAATCGAGGGAAATTTTGAAAGCAAAAGCAAGTATTTACTGACGTTCTTTTTTAGAATGGTCTTAAGGCACCGGGATATTACAATTATTGGGTGTTTTACCGAATTCTTTCTCTTTCAAACTCTTCTGGCCATAAGTTCATGTTAGAAACTTATAAGATGCGAAAATTATGCGTCGGCATAAGTCTCTGTCATAAACTAAAACTTTCTGTACGTGTATTAATTGAGCGTTAAGTACTTAATGTTAGAAATTTATAAGAAGCGATAAGTGTGCATCGGCATAAGTCTATGTTGTTAACTCATCGAGGGGATAATCACTAAAACTATCTGTTCTGCGATTCGCCGGAATATTACAAATACGGCATAATTATACGGGTAATAATTCTATCACTGTTTAGGGTAGAGCATCGAGGGGCTATTCACTGGGATTTTATGCACGGTAAATCATTTAAGAATTGTAAGAGGTAGCGCTATTCACTCATTAGGGTTAGGTATGGAGGTGTTATCCACTCATTAGGGTAAGGTTTAGAGGGGTTATCCACTCATTTGAGTAAGGTATAGAGGGGCTATCCACTCACTCGTACGATGTGGCTACTATTACGAGCCCTTGGGTCGTCTTGTTTTTCGCCCAATCGCGAAAATTGCTTTCCGAATAGTTTTAGAAATATGCCGCGAGTGCCGGAAATAAAATACTCCCGGGTTCCGCAAACCCCGTCCCCCAACCTTCCTCGCTCCCATCGTCTGGACGGGAATAGAAATACGGGCACGGGGAAGTTTTGGAGCGACTGGGACGAAATGTGGACTCGGTAATGGCAGGATTGCCACAAGTCAGAGATAATCAAGAGAACCTGAAAAACAGGGAATTGAAAATTCGGAAAAAT
This sequence comes from Phalangium opilio, assembly GCA_019434445.1. Classification (NCBI taxonomy): domain Eukaryota; kingdom Metazoa; phylum Arthropoda; class Arachnida; order Opiliones; family Phalangiidae; genus Phalangium; species Phalangium opilio. Next base: position 32,150 of record JAEQBA010001828.1, on the reverse strand, counting down.
TTATCAGGAAGAAATAGTCGGGGAATTTTAAATAGGCCAAAAATGTCATGGAAAGTTCAGGGACTTTTACCTCTCTGAGTGACGATGACGTCACAGAGAGGTATAACACTGGCCGTGTCTGTGTGTGTGTCTGTCACCGCATTGGCAGTTGGCAAATCGGAGTAAACGTATTCACAATATTCGGACCGCGTTCGCAGTTCACCGAAAGCAATTTTTGGCTTCCACTCCCATCGATGGGATTAGAAGAACGCGGAGATCGGCTAGGATTACAAAAAACGTCTAGCCAGCCAAATGTTCGCGCAATTGCGGGTTTATTTATCATTTATTGTAGATCAATCGCCTTATATACCCTAAATTTCCAAACATTGTTTAAGAGGCAGACGCTCAAATTAAAAAATCAAAAATAGCTATGTTTAAAATGATTTTAGGAGTAAAGTTTCTTAAAACGATTTAACTAGTGCTAAGGTAAATTAATGAAGACTAAAATAATATCAATTATATTTATTTAATTATTTAAGAAAACCCTCTGAATTGGGTCTCGACTAGGAGAGATTTATTTTGGTTTCCAAACTTGTTATGTTTACTCCGTCGTCTGCACATACACATGAAAGCGTGATACACGCGACGCCATGGATATTGCAATCGTAAAGGGGACTGGTATAAGTGACAGCTTTGATAGTTCAAAAATCTTGGCAGGAGGATCGTTTTGACGTTCAGTAAATGGCTAGGGTTCTAGAAAAAGTTGCGCAAGCCGAAATGTATCTTCGAATGTCTGATTTGTCTAAACTCTATGGATATGCTCTTCACTTGTCTCTGCATGTGCCATGTGCTAATTTTGAAACACTTTCTCAACAAACATGTTTAAAATTAAGACTGAAGAGACAGATTTGAATAAAAACTGTCTGTTTGATAAAGCCTAGAATAATAAGGGACAAGTGGACAAAACAGAATTACTGAAGGACCAGATATTAAATATGTTCAGTTTAAAGACATGATGTTAAAACATCAACTATATTAAAAATTACTCTCACCCCAAAATTCCATTTGCACCGTAAAAGGTTGCAAAAATTCAATTCCCCTTAAGCCAAGGGTCGTGTTAAAAGACTCCCAGACCAGTAATGGCTGTAGTAGTTTTCTTCCTTCTTCAATCCCTATCATCACCTCTCAAATCGGAATGACTGTCAGACTCTGCTTCAACAGCTATTCTTGAATCGTATCGCGTCCGAGAATTAATATCACAGACCACGCCTTAAAGCTTCCTTAGTTCCCCACTGCCGGCCTGGAGATCACTCCTAAACACTCTTAGTCTTATACTTTCAAGCATAGAATTCAGTAACTTCTGTCTCCACTGTGTAAAGCCTCGAAAAATAGTCGCTCGAAACTTTAATGATAAGGATTGCTGGCTATTAGTTTTTAAGCGGTTTAGCTCGAGAGACTGCCAGTTGTATCTTTATTGGTCTTTGCCTAGTTTTTCTGGGTTTTCTTTCGTCTTTGCTCTTTTTAAGAAATCCACCTTTTTCGTGTCCAGACAAAATATACTGATGGGTGTTATCGAGGATACTGGCGGAACTCGGAAGCAAGGTGATATAAGTTCATAAACTAGAGCTCTGATTGGTCGACCAAGAAACTAGAGAGAAAATGAATTTCGAGTGCGACGTTCATATCATACTGGAAATATACAAATGAAGGTTGGTTTTCATACATACAAGAAGCCATCGTATAATTACTAAGCATTTGACCACGAATCTGATTGAACAGAATATCGTTGAAATGGCGGCACTCCAATAGAAAGTTGAATTAAGCGTTCCTAAAGAAGTGAAGTTTCTTTAGGGGAGATTGTAGAAAGTGGATAAAAAAGAAGCGCAAATTGTATCTTGAATTGAAAAAAGACTGCAATTAAAAACTTTTGTTAGCATAACCGATCCAGCCTCTTGTAAAATATTACACAAGCAAGTGATAATGATTGCCATGACAAAAGTGCACTGGATCAAAATGAGCTTATATATTTTTGAATAGAATAAAGTGGTGGAGAAAGTTGAGCCAAAAATTTTGATTTTTCATGGTAAAATTGGGAAATTTTCTTTAACTTATTTATAGGACTTTAAGTGGCAAAACAATGATGTCATATTGGATAATATGACAGTAAATTTATTTTTCATATATTATTTGACTACTTCTACATAATCAAATATTATAGAACTGAATTAGGTTATGTAACACAATCTGCTAAAACTTGATAAAGGAAACTAGAAAACAATTTAAGTTTAGATGTGGATGGTCAATAAAGAGCAATTTACGCAACCAGGCTTTTTAAATTAAATTAAGTTGTCTCATACACTGATTATTTAGCTATTAAACAAAAACAATTGTATTTTATAGAAACTTACTCAAAAATATAGGATTTAAAGGGTTGTTTTATGAATAAAATATTGGTTCAAATATATAGGATTTTATAGGAAATGTAGAAAAAATGGGCTTCCTAAGATATCTTACACTTCATCCAAATTAAACGTTACCATTTGTTGGCCTTAATGCGGTTCAGTGTTTTGGGCTTTTTACCTTTTTTTCTCTATGTGTTTATGCATAAGTTTATAATGCCTCTAAGTAGAGAAATGGCTGCTACTCCTATGGCAATAGTGTTTGTCTGGCTCCCTTTAATGAAACCCTATACTCTCTCCGTATCATTCATCACCTCAACTTCAATACAAAATTGTACCGCCTAGCCTAGCGTTTCTTTTATCCCTTTTAGAATAATTCAGGACTGAAACCGCCTCTATCTCACGAGAGAGAGAGGGATTTGGGGTTGCTCAAGTAAAATTCGTTCCCCCCCCCAGTGCCTGCCTATACGAAACGTAAAAATCTCCTTTATTCCACTGGATGATTTTTCTTTCGTCTCGGCCGCTTGTGGCTGCACCGCGACAGAAAATTAAAAATTTTCTCTCTTAGGATCTTAGCGCTATACGAGTTCAGACGTCACAGTAGCCTGCAGAAGATGCCCAGTTGTAACCCGTATTTGTGTATTCAGAGGCATTATAAACTTATGGTTTATGTAATAAACCTAACTTTAACATGTTACTTTGTTCGTTAGTCTGTTTGACAGTTTGAATATGTGTATGGTCCACATGAAAATCAAACATACTGATTAAGACAATATCCGCAACCAACTCCTAACTCGTATTGGGAATTAAAGAAATGGGTATAATTGCAGTGTTCAGTTTCCCTCAATTCTGCGTAGTGTTTGCTAAGGGAAGCTTAAATACATTGGATTTATTTTTATTTTACTGTTAAAAATAATTCCTTTTAACTTTAAAAATTCTAGAAAAGTGTTTCGCTGTTACAAAAGTATTTTACCCTTCGGTTCCATGCGCCGTCAGACGAAAGGGCTAATCCAATTCGCAGCTTATTTCTAAGCTTGAGGATGTAGAAGGCATGGTCTGTATTTTAATACATTACGAAAAGAGAATAAAATGGGAACCTGGTTTTAAAACACGCTGAATAGCGATACAAGTCCTTCGCAAAACTTCAATTGATTTACAAACTTTCATGAAATAATTTTTTCTATAGCATGTAGGAACAAGAACATATTTATTGCGCTCAGCATTTGTATGTCTGTTTTAAAATATGATTGAGTTGTAAATATTATTCTTTGAATAAGCGCTACCTATAAGAACTAAATGTACAGAAACCGTTAGTGCAATAGACGTTTCCGTTGTGAAAAAGGAGGGATGCAACCCTCAGTAAGGAGACATACAAGAGACTTGATACATTTCCGTCTCTGCGCACTCTCATGATACAAAAAGACTATAGCGCAGGCGCAAAAAGCCCCCCCCGTGTCTTTCCCTCTTAACTGCATCGAAATGGTCTATCTCGTATATTACTTTACTGTGTGCTCTTATATTCGGCAAGTCACCAGCGAATATTTGCCGAGTCTATAGTATAGGGTGTATGCTGCTTACCCTCTGCAGGCAAAAACAAACTAGAAATAAATCATTGGAGAAATCAAGATTTGAAACGACTTAATTTGTACTTACTCCTTTTGAACATGTAAGCGGCCTTTACGCTTTACTTAGAAGCTAGATGGCTATAGTGGGGATATCTTTAGAGCAATGGCGATCCCCATTCATTTTTCCCACGGTAACCTTGAAGGAGAAAAGTTTTTAAAATGTCTAACAATGGTTTTTGTAATTGAGCATTTGCGAGTGCAATCACATCTCATTTGAAAAACTTAAATTTTTAGCCACATCGTAGTATACGATAGGCTCTTTGGTTTGACCCGAGCCGTAATAGTAGTAGTAGCAGTAGTTGTGGCCGGAGTTTTCGCTTCGTTATCGTCAGATTTTAGCTTGAAAGGAACTCGATAGTACCTTAACCCACACATAGGGCTAACTGAGCTCGGTTAGAGATTTTATTTTAATTTTAAAATATTCACAACACACCCGAGAATTGAACCCGGGACGCTGGTGTAGCAGTAAGACACTCTACCACTGCATGGTCTGCACCATAAAGACTAGTTAAGAGAGCCTAGTTTTCATCCTTAACTTATCTCGAAAGTATCGGGGTGCGGGGTGGTTCTTCTTTATCTGTGGGACGGATATTATTTAATTTCTATCAAAAGGGTCGGATACTTTTGAATTTTTACCTTTGAGGTTTTTTTATTTATTTCCTTTTTATTGAAGTGCTAATTAAATAGATGACGATGTCGCTACTATTAATACCCAGTTCTTGGGTCGATTTGTTTTACGTTGGGAAGTCACGATTAAATCGAATGGCTTGTTGCTATTTTACCTGTTTTCAAATATTTAAAACTATCAAAACTTCATGTAAGTCGAAATTATACACTTCTATATCCTTAGAGATCCGCGAAGAGCCAATTTTCTTCAGAGAACTACTAGAGTTAGTGTCAAGTATTAATCATGTTGGAAAATATTTTAGTCAAATCGGATTTTTTTGAAAAAGAAAGGATGATATGTAGATGTTTATAATCATGTCTTTAAAACTGAAAATTTGAATATCTGTCACATAAGCCAATTCATTTTGTTGAGTTATGATTTATTTTCAATGCTTTGTTTACTAAGTAAGTTTCATTAATTAGATCTTAAAGGAGCACTTATGTCTAGAAATCTCAAGTCTTTCGCTGTGTTCCTTTTATCGCTTACTTTATAAATCAAAGTGTTAAAGTGCCTTTAGGGTCAAAAGTAGAGAATTGAAGGAGTTGGTGAAATGGGTAGCGGGTCAAGGAAAATCAATAGGCAAGTTAAGAAAATGCTATACGCGCGACTCCAAGTCCCTCGGAAACGAAAAAATAGAGAAAAAAATTGTAATTTCCAAGTTTTGGAAAAAGACAAAGTTTGCCAGGATGAAGTGAATTTCTCGAAAGTTTTTTAACGTCGTTTTTATACACCTGCAATTTAAAATCAATGATCCTTTTGAAGATTCCTCCTCAAGCCTTCAACCCTTTTCTCAATTCAACCAAGACCATCTTATAAAAACTCCATCGAAACTTACATTAAAAATATTTTCAAGGACCCCAACCATTATCGGTGGACTTTTGACACTCGACTCCCTACATCAAGTCCTCGCAGCCAAATGGCCATGTATAGAAAATTTAACAGCATCATAACGTAGTAACTGCGTGCCTTTGAATTAATTCTTATCTATAAAATATATGTTATTTAAGGTTGTTGTTGGGGCCATTGACCCAGGGAACCTTTTTTAAAACCAATTTTTAAGAAGATACATTTTCCAACATATTTGATGTTTTTTAGTAAAATATATAATGTACTTATCCCTCAGCCTATGAGACTAATTATTTTTTTTTTTATTGGGCAACTGGCAAGTTAGCGTCTTTGCTATCTACTGTACTTCCGCTTGTCCATTAACGAATTAAATATTTCCCCAAGTTCCTTAATTTTATTTTCCCAATTCAATAGATTTTTATAAATTTCACACATTAATAGTCATACCATGAAAATTTTAGTCCTAAAATTATCCTATTTAGTCTTATTGACCCATGAATTGTACAAGACAGGAAAAAAAAACCCATTTTTCCTATATGACAAAACTCCATTTCATAGCTTCTGCAATAATAAAATTTTCCTTTATTTCGACTAGGCCTACCCTACTGGCATTTTTCACTGTTAAATCACTCATGTCGCTGTATAGCCTTGAACAATGAGTTCTCGGATTAAATCTTTTAACTACTAAAGACTAATGAGTAAAATAGGGTCCTAGCGAAACTGGTGTTCAGTTTCTTAGGAAAAGCAGTTTGTCTTCGAGCTTTTCCTTGACTGTCAGTCAGTCAGTAAGAACTTTTACTTCAAATTAAATATATAGATAATTATATTCCAAAATTTCCCTGCATCCATTTAGGAATGCGTGAAATATTTTAATATTTAATTTTCATCAAATATTTAGTAGGTTGAAGAACAAAGCCTGAAAATTAAAACAAAAGACATTTCGGCGTATCGGATTCTTAGAAATATATGACTATAGAAAATATTTCGACTGAAATTTAAAATGGTGTCCCATAAAATAACTAAGACGTTCCGATGGGCTGACGAACCACACCAGGTGTCTTTTCTTGTTGTATCTTAAAAACCGTGAAGGGGAAGGGAAACTAGACATTATGGATACAAAATCCATTTTTTGAGGAGCGATAGTAATCTAGTATATCAAGGTCACTCAAACTTAGTGATCACTGATGATAGTAAAGTGAGGAGAGGAAGTAAATTGTATTAACATATTCCTCTAAGATCATTTGCCCGCCGTGTCTTAATGCATCCTTTTTGGCTGGTCCATTTAGGACTATGACTACACCTGTGCAGAGGATGCTGGATCCGTTTTATCGTGGAAGCGTCTAACGTTTCTTTGAAAATAATCTTTTAAAAGATACGTTATTTTGGGATCCACATACCTTGGGCCATTATCATTCGCACAGTCAATTTTAAATGATAAATACACGGTTATTTGAATGATGTGGCTAGGTAAATGCACTTCCAGTTAAGTTTGTAAAATCGTTTTATAACCATTCCATTAAATACTGTTTGAGAATAAATTGCTTAAATTGAGTGGATTCCAAATTAATTTTTTGCGTTTTTTCAAAATATTTGGCTTGAAATCAGTCGCTTACCAAATATTTGCACCTAAGTTACTCCAGGCTAGGTTTTTTCGTTTGGGATAGAAAATGTAGGTTAGGGTTAGTTAGGTCAAGTTAGTTAGCTATGTAACTCAAACTTAAAATAAATACTTTTTAATGAAAAAAATAATGTGGTAGACAATTTAGAGAATCGCCATAAAAGTAGTATACATTTCTGAAAGTATCACTTTGGCTTGATATGGATTCCCTGAAGGTATTATAATGAAGATTAATGATTAAATTAAGATAAGATCAACGGTTTTCTCCATTAAATTTATTA
>JAEQBA010001828.1:0-22320 GCA_019434445.1 Phalangium opilio | reverse complement strand
GTTTAGGGTGAATATTCCTTCAGAGATTATGCTTATATATAGTTATTTTTTCTTTCACTAATTCGCGACGGAGGGTCAAGGGTCAGGGAAAGTTTTATATCATAGATCCACATTGGTAACTCACGCCTGACATCTGGCTGCATTTAAAATTTCGTTAATTTAAGTATACCTTTGTCAGAGCGGCTTGGGTACATCCATTATTATACTGGATTTTTAGCCACATCTAATGATGAACATCTACGATGTGGGTCTTAATTTGACCTGATCTGTTGTTGAAGGTGGTGGTGGCGGCGATGGCGTCCTGAAAGAGAACAGCATTAGGAAGTATAAAATTTTTCGTTCGTCGTTGAAGGGAGAGTGAATGAGAGAGAATTGTGGTAAGGGGATATTTTTTGTTCGTGTATTTTAAAAGGATGAGGATTATAATAGTAAGTTTAAGCCTTGCATTTAATTTTACTAGTAAGGTAATTGCAAATAGTGTTTTACGTTTGCTCGATATATTTAAAGCGAGAGAGATAGGATTATGGTATTGCCTTAATTTAAATTGGAGGTTTAATACTCCCTTTAAAATTCCTGTCACCCCTCGACAATAAGGGTTTCACGCTCTCAATCCCGCTCCCCCTTTCAAAATTCATAGAAATCGAGCAGAATTTTTAAGAAGCAAAAGCAAGTATTTGCCGACGTTATATTTTGAATGGTATTAAGACGGTGTTTATTATTAGAATCCACGTGTATTTCTCCTCAAATCGAGAAGAATTTTAAAAGTACTAGCTTGGGGCCCCAGATATTACAATTATAACGTAAATAAAAATGTTAAGGTAAGGATTAAGGGTTATAGTTTTTTGCTAGGGCATCAAGGGGTTCTTTAGTACTTCTTTTAATGGGTGGGTATTTACGGGTATTTTGTTTTACTGTTAAAGGATGCGCATCGTGGGGGTACTCACTGACGTTTTCCGTTCTTATCACACTATTATAATTATAACATAAGTAAAACAAGTAATAATTTTAAAACAGTTAAAGGGCGTTTCACTCAAATTTTCTGTACGCCTGTTAAGTACGGTACGATGTAGCTACTATTACGATCCCAGCCCTTGGGTCGTCTTGTTAGAAAGATTTTTATATTTTTATAATATTTGATCGAAAAATTATCACAAGTTTTGGAAACGTTTTTTGCTGGCATTTTTAATGGAAGGGAAGTCAACGTATTAAAATTTTCATTGCAAAAGCGAGGGGAAGGGATATATTATCTCGGTGCTTGGACCACGGTTCCCTGCCGTTTAATATAAGCAGGAATGCCATTAAAATGGATTTCGTTCCCCTGTGCAACCCCCCTCAGCATCGACGTCTCAAATTAGCTTTCAATCTCGCGCAGTGCGCACCTACAGCTTCTTTCATAGGGATCAAATGTACTTACACTTCCGAAAACCATGACTAAGATTTCTACATACAATGAACTAGAACTAAAAGAACCATCGGGATGATTTTCAGCCCGCCATTTTAAAAGATGGCGGAAAATTGAGCCCAACAATGGCCATAGTGAAATAGTAAAATAAGTTTAAGTGAAGTCCATAAATATGGTTTCTCATATTTCTGTTTGCCATTATAAAAGATGGCGGACAAACTAATACAAAAGCCCTAAAACCCGTCTATAGGGTATATGAACTAGTGTACTAATTATGAGCGAAATCGATTGAAAAACGTCTAGGTTATACCAAGAAGAAAGTTTTTTATCAAGATGGCCGAAGATTGAACACGTTTTTCTCAGTGCTTTCCTACTACTACGCCCCGAGGAAAATGTCAGCCTTCTAGGAATAAAAGTTTGAAGTGGGCAGTGATTACCAGTCAGGTAGTCAATCAGCGAGTCCGAAAAATCTATATATATATAAATCTGATAATCAGCGTCCAGCCCAAACTGCTTGCCCTAGAAGGCTGAAAATTTTCAGGAACGTTACTCATGAGTAGTAGAAAGAGAAAAATGTTTGCAATACTCCGCCATCTTAATAAATGGCGCCCAGAAATGTAAAAAATATTCTATATGCAACTAAGTCCCCGCGTTTCAACCTATTTCACAAATATTTAGTACACTGGTTTCCTTTAACCTAGAGACGGGCTGAATAATCTTTTGGTTTCGATTTCTTGCCATCTTTTTGAATGGCGGCCAGAAGTTTAAAACCGTTCTTTATGGAATTATGTCCTCATGAAAAGTAATAAAAAATGTCCCGACGGACTGACGGGGAACGCAGAGTGCCTTCGATCTTAGGGTGCTACAAAAATATTAGTCATCAGTAAAATCTACCCATTCTTTATATCATTTTGATGGAATTTCTTATTACATGCGAGCGACGCCGCTGGAATAACAGCTAGTAACTTATATAAATTCGGATAGAAAGTATATACTTTTGATTTAAAGGGAATGCGAATTTATAATTTCAAATCATATTTTACCACGAAAGTTGTATTATGTTACACTTTCAAGTCTCTACTTTCAAAATATCAAGTTTCTAATATAATTGAACCAAAGTTTCTATTTTTAAAATCCATTGAAAAATCACGAAAACTCGATATATATGAATAATTTTGTCTTCTCGAGCTTCGCCCGTTTTATGACATCACTATGACGTGAGGAAAAAAGCGCGGGAATCCTATACGCGTCTCGAGCTGCCCTGTAACGACAGCCTACGTGAAACGTTTCTGCGTTCATAAAAAGTAGGGGTGTGCGAATACCACTTTTTGGGTATCGAACCGGTTATCGAATACCAAAAAATTTTCCTTATCAAATACCGAATCGAATAGTTTATTCCAAATCGAATACCGAATAGTTGGGCCTTGGTAATTTTTTTTCCTTCCGATTTATCGCGAATAGTTCAGCCTAGTAACCGCGAATATTTAACCCTACTATTCGCGAATACTAGGCCAACTATTCGCGGCTAATCGGGTAGTAACCCTAATATTCGCCAATAGTCAATACAAAGCAAGGAGAAGAACATTTAGAAGCTCCTAAATTTCAAAATACCTCTCCTCATTGGTGGTCAAGTATTTCTTAAAATATTCCTATGCACTTGCTGGTAGTTTTTGATGGGAGACAAATAAAATTGGGATGATATTTTTTTAAATAAGTTGGGTCTCTCTAGTGCCAAGAACCTAAATTTATGGTAGTCAAACTTTAACCGAATAGTCAGTTCGGTATTCGATATTCGAATCGAATAGTGAAAATGGGCTTATCGAATACCGAATCGAATTATTCGGTTCGGTATTCGATCGAATTATTCGATTGAAACGGTTAACCGCACACCTCTAATAAAAAGTGGATTTCAAATAATTTCGTATAAAGCATTTTCAAATGTTTATTGCCAAATAACCAGAAATGGGAGAATTAAAAGCTTGATATTTTTGAATTCACAGAAATTAATTCTATCTTTTGTTATATCAGGGATAGATAGACTTTTTAAGACGGAATAAACAATGTTTGGCCTTTACTTCAGTCCAACTCTTATAGCGAATTCCACTTACTGCTCTCGGAGCGCTCCCATGGAGCAATAAATATAGGAGACCCTGATTTAGCAAAAACAGTCTTTAACGAGGCCGAGAACTACTTCTCCCATTTATATGGCTCCATGGGAGCGCTCCGCGAGCAGTCAGTGGAAATCGCTAATAGACGAGTTTAAAGTCCCTTCCTTCAACACGTAACCAAAAAATTAAATTATCTTATTGGCTCACAAAAACTACGTATTGGTGACGTTGCTGACAAGGAGGGCCAAACATACGTAATTCCTGTTTACCTCTGTCGCCATGACTACGACCCCTCTTGCGTTGTACCATAGCCCACTCGATCACGCGCGTCACGACGCAAGCTGCTCGCGCTATAGCTATAGAGCTCGGATCGAGTGGGCTATGGTTGTACAGATAAGCGTCTTCACAGGGGTTCAAAATGGAGCCGTCTAAATGCGAGGGTCCGGTAATTATTCGGGAATTGTTTTTAATAGCAATTAAGAAGGTAATTAGTGAATTTGGTGCCGGTGTTTTGGATTTGGAGTACATCCTGTAAGGGTGAAAAGTGTTCGCTAATTCTTTCTTAAGCCAATCATTTCTACTATCCTCATGATTTTGTAAACGAATTTGATGAAGTTAACCAAGGCTTAGTGAATGGTCAGGAGTTTTGTGAGCTTAGTGTTTGGTTAAAACCTGTTCGTGCTGTAATATCTATGAAGACTTTTACTCAATTCTAACTCACTTTTAATTTTCTTGGGTCTTCCCCGTTTTTTTTTCAGTTGCAAGCCCTATGTCTTGTGTAACTTCCATTTTTAAACTATGTTATTTCAAATATTACAATCCGAGCCCATTCCAACTTGGCAGACGAAGGGGCAGACGACGTTTATTTGACCCGGATATACATACAACGCCATAACAAAAATAAGACCCGCCTCTTCTTTCATATCCCTCCGTCACGGGTAAGGGGGTCGTGGACTTGGACGCGCACCCGAATAACCCTGTTACCCATTCCGTCTTAAAAAAGTCTATCTATATAAAAGAATTAAAAACTTTTATATCTTAAATAACCGTGACAAAAATAACTATGAGTAACCTATTTAAAGTCTATCTATCCCTGGTTATATAAATAAGAGGTTTTTCAAACGAAGCTTCTCATTCCCTTTAAATGAGAAGTTACACTTCTTTTTATTAAAAGCACTAATATGATTTAGAGCTTATTAAGACAGCGCAATAAAACAATTGTTCTGTAAACATTGTGAACCTAGTTTCTGAAAAGGAATCAATCAAGATCAATTCATTCCAGATAGATTCCAAATAACGATTGTGAGTCACCGCCCGCTTATGAGAATAACATTTCACTGTACCTTTATAGTTTAAAATTGTCGTTTTCTTGAAAACTCGATTAAAATCCCGGATAGCTTGAGGGTAGAGGCGAGTAGGGATGGAGCGACGTTGTGTGTTGCAGGACGCCCGGTTCTTTGTAGCGGAACAAAAGAATACATCGATCTTATATATTCCTTAATCTTGAAACCGAAAGTTTTCAAAATTATTATTAAAGGGAACCCGAACCGATAAAAAGTTAGAAAAATAAAAAAGGGTCTCAAGAAAAGGGAAAGTTCTATTCAAAAATAAAAGACATTCACCCCCAACTTTCAACAGGGTTATTAGAAGCCCGAGTTTTTGATATTCAAATCATGGCTTTTTGGAAACGTAAAACATTTGATACTTGACTAGTATCGAATCCTTTCTATTTATGGGATATTCTATCTTCGTTGCTTGGACATAGTTTCCTTGCAATCGCACCGAAACTCCATTCGGCTGGACGTAAAGTTCGAAATTCCCATTCAACCGAAACCGAGCATCATCGCGGGTTTACGAAACCTAAACCTTAGCTTAGATGCCCCCGATTTATTTAAATGAAAACTAACCCGGGAACGCGATTATAGAATCATTCAGCCAAGAAGGATTATTTACTTTTAAAGTAAGCCGGACTTCGAAACAGTTAATTAGATATTCGGATTAAGAAAATTAATTCTCAGTTAATAAATTTAATGGAGAAAACCGTTGATCTTATCTTTAATTTTAATCATAATCTTCATTATAATACCTTTTAAGGGAATCCATATCAAGCAAAGATACTGGCCGAATATATACTACTTTTATGGCGATTCTCTAAATTTGTCTACCACATTATTTTTTTCATTAAAAAGCATTTATTTTAAGTTTGAGTTACATAGCTTAAACTAACTTGACCTAACTAACCCTAACCTACATTCTTCTATCCCAAACGAAACAAACCTAGCCTGGAGTAACTTAGGTGCAAATATTTGGTAAGCGACTGATTTCAAGCCAAAATATTTTGAAAAACGCAAAAAATTAATTTGGAATCCACTCAATTTAAGCAATTTATTCTCCAACAGTATTTAATGGAATGGTTTATAAAACGATTTTACAAACTTAACTGGAAGTGCATTTACCTAGCCACATCATTCAAATTACCGTGTATTTATCATTTAAAATTGACTGTGCGAATGATAATGGCCCAAGGTATGTGGATCCCAAAAATAACGTATCTTTTAAAAGATTATTTTCAAAGATAAACGTTAGACGCTTCCACGATAAAACGGATCCAGCATCCTCTGCACAGGTGTAGTCATAGTCCTAAATGGACCAGCATGAAAAGGATGCCTTAAGACACGGCGGGCAAATGATCTTAGAGGAATATGTTAATACAATTTACTTCCTCTCCTCACTTTACTATCATCAGTGATCACTTAAATTTTGAGTGACCTTGATATACTAGATTACTATCGCTCCTCCAAAGAATGGATTTTTTACCCATAAAATGTCCAGTTTCCCTTTCCGCTTTACGGTTTTTAAGATACTAGAATAAAAGACACCTGGTGTGGTTCGTCAGCCCATCGGAACGTCTTAGTTATTTTATGGGACACCATTTTAAATTTCAGTCGAAATATTTTCTATAGTCATATATTTTCTAAGAATCCGATACGGCGAACTGTATTTTGTTTTAATTTTTCAGGCTTTGTTCCTCAACCTACTAAATATTTGATGAAAATTAAACATTAAAATATTTTACGCATTCCTTAATGGCTGCAGGGAAATTTTGGAATATAATTATCAATATATATAATTTTAAGTAAAAGTTCTAACTGACTTACTGACAGTCAAGGAAAAGCTCGAAGACAAACTGCTTTTCCTAAGAAACTGAACACCAGTTTCGCTAGGACCCTAATTTACTCATTAGTCTTTAGTAGTTAAAAGATTTAATTGGAGAACTCATTGTTCAAGGCTATACAGCGAAATGAGTGATTTAACAGTGAAAAATGCCAGTAGGCCTAGTCGAAATAAAGGAAAATTTTATTATTGCAGAAGCTATGAAATGGAGTTTTGTCATATAGGAAAAATGGGTTTTTTTTTCCTGTCTTGTACAATTCATGGGTCAATAAGACTAAATAGGATAATTTTAGGACTAAAATTTTTCATGGTATGACTATTAATGTGTTGAAATTTATAAAAATCAATTGAATTGGGAAAATAAAATTAAGGAACTTGGGGAAATATTTGATTCGTTAGTGGACAAGCGGAAGTACAGTAGATAGCAAAGACGCTAATTTGCCAGTTGCCCAATAAAATAAAAAATAACTAGTCTCATAGGCTGAGGGATAAGTACATTATATATTTTACTAAATAACAACAAATATGTTGGAAAATGTATCTTCTTAAAAAATTGGTTTTAAAAAAGGTTCCCTGAGTCAATGGCCCCAACAACAACCTTAAATAACAGATATTTTATAGATAAGAAATAATTCAAAGGCACGCAGTTACTACGTTATGATGCTGTTTAAATTTTCTATACATGGCCATTTGGCTGCGAGGACTTGATGTAGGGAGTCCAGTGTCAAAAGTCCACCGATATTGGTTGGGGTCCTTGAAAATATTTTTAAAGTAAGTTTCGATAGAGTTTTTATAAGATGGTCTTGGTTGAATTGAGAAAAGGGTGAAGGCTTGAGGCGGAATCTTCAAAAGGATCATTGATTTTAAATTGCAGGTGTATAAAAACGACGTTAAAAAACTTTCGAGAAATTCACTTCATCCTGGCAAACTTTGTCTTTTTCCAAAACTTTGGAAATTACAATTTTTTTCTATTTTTTTCGTTTCCGAGGGACTTGGAGTCGCGTAATAGCATTTTCAGAACTTGCCTATTGATTTTCCTTGACCCGCTACCCATTTCACCAACTCCTTCAATTCTCTACTTTTGACCCTAAAGGCACTTTAACACTTTGATTTATAAAGTAAGCGATAAAAGGAACACAGCGAAAGACTTGAGATTTCTAGACATAAGTCCTCCTTTAAGATCTTAAAAATTAATGAAAACTTACTTAGTAAACAAAGCATTGAAAATAAATCATAACTCAACAAAATGAATTGGCTTATGTGACAGATATTCAAATTTTCAGTTTTAAAGACATGATTATAAACATCTACATATCATCCTTTCTTTTTCAAAAAAATCCGATTTGACTAAAATATTTTCCAACATGATTAATACTTGACACTAACTCTAGTAGTTCTCTGAAGAAAATTGGCTCTTCGCGGATCTCTAAGGATATAGAAGTGTATAATTTCGACTTACATGAAGTTTTGATAGTTTTAAATATTTGAAAACAGGTAAAATAGCAACAAGCCATTCGATTTAATCGTGACTTCCCAACGTAAAACAAATCGACCCAAGAACTGGGTATTAATAGTAGCGACATCGTCATCTATTTAATTAGCACTTCAATAAAAAGGAAATAAATAAAAAAACCTCAAAGGTAAAAATTCAAAAGTATCCGACCCTTTTGATAGAAATTAAATAATATCCGTCCCACAGATAAAGAAGAACCACCCCGCACCCCGATACTTTAGAGATAAGTTAAGGATGAAAACTAGGCTCTCCCAACTAGTCTTTATGGTGCAGACCATGCAGTGGTAGAGTGTCTTACTGCTACACCAGCGTCCCGGGTTCAATTCCCGGGTGTGTTGTGAATATTTTAAAATTAAAATAAAATCTCTAACCGAGCTCAGTTAGCCCTATGTGTGGGTTAAGGTAATATCGAGTTCCTTTCAAGCTAAAATCTGACGATAACGAAGCGAAAACTCCGGCCACAACTACTGCTACTACTACTATTACGGCTCGGGTCAAACCAAAAGCCTATCGTATACTACGATGTGGCTAAAAATTTAAGTTTTTCAAATGAGATGTGATTGCACTCGCAAATGCTCAATTACAAAAACCATTGTTAGACATTTTAAAAACTTTTCTCCTTCAAGGTTACCGTGGGAAAAATGAATGGGGATCGCCATTGCTCTAAAGATATCCCCACTATAGCCATCTAGCTTCTAAGTAAAGCGTAAAGGCCGCTTACATGTTCAAAAGGAGTAAGTACAAATTAAGTCGTTTCAAATCTTGATTTCTCCAATGATTTATTTCTAGTTTGTTTTTGCCTGCAGAGGGTAAGCAGCATACACCCTATACTATAGACTCGGCAAATATTCGCTGGTGACTTGCCGAATATAAGAGCACACAGTAAAGTAATATACGAGATAGACCATTTCGATGCAGTTAAGAGGGAAAGACACGGGGGGGGCTTTTTGCGCCTGCGCTATAGTCTTTTTGTATCATGAGAGTGCGCAGAGACGGAAATGTATCAAGTCTCTTGTATGTCTCCTTACTGAGGGTTGCATCCCTCCTTTTTCACAACGGAAACGTCTATTGCACTAACGGTTTCTGTACATTTAGTTCTTATAGGTAGCGCTTATTCAAAGAATAATATTTACAACTCAATCAATATTTTAAAACAGACATACAAATGCTGAGCGCAATAAATATGTTCTTGTTCCTACATGCTATAGAAAAAATTATTTCATGAAAGTTTGTAAATCAATTGAAGTTTTGCGAAGGACTTGTATCGCTATTCAGCGTGTTTTAAAACCAGGTTCCCATTTTATTCTCTTTTCGTAATGTATTAAAATACAGACCATGCCTTCTACATCCTCAAGCTTAGAAATAAGCTGCGAATTGGATTAGCCCTTTCGTCTGACGGCGCATGGAACCGAAGGGTAAAATACTTTTGTAACAGCGAAACACTTTTCTAGAATTTTTAAAGTTAAAAGGAATTATTTTTAACAGTAAAATAAAAATAAATCCAATGTATTTAAGCTTCCCTTAGCAAACACTACGCAGAATTGAGGGAAACTGAACACTGCAATTATACCCATTTCTTTAATTCCCAATACGAGTTAGGAGTTGGTTGCGGATATTGTCTTAATCAGTATGTTTGATTTTCATGTGGACCATACACATATTCAAACTGTCAAACTGACTAACGAACAAAGTAACATGTTAAAGTTAGGTTTATTACATAAACCATAAGTTTATAATGCCTCTGAATACACAAATACGGGTTACAACTGGGCATCTTCTGCAGGCTACTGTGACGTCTGAACTCGTATAGCGCTAAGATCCTAAGAGAGAAAATTTTTAATTTTCTGTCGCGGTGCAGCCACAAGCGGCCGAGACGAAAGAAAAATCATCCAGTGGAATAAAGGAGATTTTTACGTTTCGTATAGGCAGACACCGGGGGGGAACGAATTTTACTTGAGCAACCCCAAATCCCTCTCTCTCTCGTGAGATAGAGGCGGTTTCAGTCCTGAATTATTCTAAAAGGGATAAAAGAAACGCTAGGCTAGGCGGTACAATTTTGTATTGAAGTTGAGGTGATGAATGATACGGAGAGAGTATAGGGTTTCATTAAAGGGAGCCAGACAAACACTTGCCATAGGAGTAGCAGCCATTTCTCTACTTAGAGGCATTATAAACTTATGCATAAACACATAGAGAAAAAAAGGTAAAAAGCCCAAAACACTGAACCGCATTAAGGCCAACAAATGGTAACGTTTAATTTGGATGAAGTGTAAGATATCTTAGGAAGCCCATTTTTTCTACATTTCCTATAAAATCCTATATATTTGAACCAATATTTTATTCATAAAACAACCCTTTAAATCCTATATTTTTGAGTAAGTTTCTATAAAATACAATTGTTTTTGTTTAATAGCTAAATAATCAGTGTATGAGACAACTTAATTTAATTTAAAAAGCCTGGTTGCGTAAATTGCTCTTTATTGACCATCCACATCTAAACTTAAATTGTTTTCTAGTTTCCTTTATCAAGTTTTAGCAGATTGTGTTACATAACCTAATTCAGTTCTATAATATTTGATTATGTAGAAGTAGTCAAATAATATATGAAAAATAAATTTACTGTCATATTATCCAATATGACATCATTGTTTTGCCACTTAAAGTCCTATAAATAAGTTAAAGAAAATTTCCCAATTTTACCATGAAAAATCAAAATTTTTGGCTAAACTTTCTCCACCACTTTATTCTATTCTGAAATATATAAGCTCATTTTGATCCAGTGCACTTTTGTCATGGCAATCATTATCAGTTGGTTGTGAAATATTTTGCAAGAGGCTGGATCGGTTATGCTAACAAAAGCTTTAAATTGCAGGCCTTTTTCAATTCAAGATACAATTTGCGCTTCTCTTTTATCCACTTTCTACAATCTCCCCCCAAAGAAACTTCACTTCTTTAGGAACGCTCTTTACAACTTTCTAATGGAATGCCGCCATTTCAATGATATTCTGTTCAATCAGATTCGTAGTTAAATGCTTAGTAATTATACGATGGCTTCTTGTATGTATGAATCCCAACCTCCCTTTGTATATTTCCAGTATGATGTGAACGTCGCACTCGAAATCTTATTTTCTCTCTAGTTTCTTGGTCGACCAATCAGAGCTCTAGTTTATGAACTTATATCACCTTGCTTCCGAGTTCCGCCAGTATCCTCGATAACACCCATCAGTATATTTTGTCTGGACACGAAAAAGGTGGATTTCTTAAAAAGAGCAAAGACGAAAGAAAACCCAGAAAAACTAGGCAAAGACCAATAAAGATACAACTGGCAGTCTCTCGAGCTAAACCGCTTCGAAACTAATAGCCAGCATTCCTTATCATTAAAGTTTCGAGCGACTATTTTTCGAGGCTTTACACAGTGGAGACAGAAGTTACTGAATTTTATCCTTGAAAGTATAAGACTAAGAGTGTTTAGGAGTGATCTCCAGGCCGGCAGTTGGGAACTAAGGAAGCTTTAAGGCGTGGTCTGTGATTTTAATTCTCGGACGAGATACGATTCAAGAATAGCTGTTGAAGCAGAGTCTGACAGTCATTCCGATTTGAGAGGTGATGATAGGGATTGAAGAAGGAAGAAAACTACTACAGCCATTACTGGTCTGGGAGTCTTTTAACACGACCCTTGGCTTAAGGGGAATTGAATTTTTGCAACCTTTTACGGTGCAAATGGAATTTTGGGGTGAGAGTAATTTTTTATATAGTTGATGTTTTAACATCATGTCTTTAAACTGAACATATTTAATATCTGGTCCTTCAGTAATTCTGTTTTGTCCACTTGTCCCTTATTATTCTAGGCTTTATCAAACAGACAGTTTTTATTCAAATCTGTCTCTTCAGTCTTAATTTTAAACATGTTTGTTGAGAAAGTGTTTCAAAATTAGCACATGGCACATGCAGAGACAAGTGAAGAGCATATCCATAGAGTTTAGGTAAATCAGACATTCGAAGATACATTTCGGCTTGCGCAACTTTTTCTAGAACCCTAGCCATTTACTGAACGTCAAAACGATCCTCCTGCCAAGATTTTTGAACTATCAAAGCTGTCACTTATACCAGTCCCCTTTACGATTGCAATATCCATGGCGTCGCGTGTATCACGCTTTCATGTGTATGTGCAGACGACGGAGTAAACATAACAAGTTTGGAAACCAAAATAAATCTCTCCTAGTCGAGACCCAATTCAGAGGGTTTTCTTAAATAATTAAATAAATAAAATTGATATTATTTTAGTCTTCATTAATTTACCTTAGCACTAGTTAAATCGTTTTAAGAAACTTTACTCCTAAAATCATTTTAAACATAGCTATTTTTGATTTTTTAATTTGAGCGTCTGCCTCTTAAACAATGTTTGGAAATTTAGGGTATATAAGGCGATTGATTCACAATAAATGATAAGTAAACCCGCAATTGCGCGAACATTTGGCTGGCTAGACGTTTTTTGTAATCCTAGCCGATCTCCGCGTTCTTCTTAATCCTATCGATGGGAGTGGAAGCCAAAAATTGCTTTCTGTGAACTGCGAACGCGGTCCGAATATTGTGAATACGTTTACTCCGATTTGCCAACTGCCAATGCGGTGACAGACACACACACAGACACGGCCAGTGTTATACCTCTCTGTGACGTCATCGTCACTCAGAGAGGTAAAAGTCCCTGAACTTTCCATGACATTTTTGGCCTATTTAAAATTCCCCGACTATTTCTTCCTGATAAATTTTTCCGAATTTTCAATTCCCTGTTTTTCAGGTTCTCTTGATTATCTCTGACTTGTGGCAATCCTGCCATTACCGAGTCCACATTTCGTCCCAGTCGCTCCAAAACTTCCCCGTGCCCGTATTTCTATTCCCGTCCAGACGATGGGAGCGAGGAAGGTTGGGGGACGGGGTTTGCCCTTCGCCTGGAACCCGGGAGTATTTTATTTCCGGCACTCGCGGCATATATCTAAAACTATTCTTGAAACCAATTTCCGCGATTGGGCGAAAAACAAGACGACCCAAGGGCTCGTAATAGTAGCCACATCGTACGAGTGAATAGCCCCTCTATACCTTATTCAAATGAGTGGATAACCCCTCTAAACCTTACCCTAATGAGTGGATAACACCTCTATACCTAACCCTAATGAGTGAATAGCGCTACCTCTTAAAATTCTTAAACGATTTACAGTGCATAAAACCCCAGTGAATAGCCCCTCGATGCTCTACCCTAAACAGTGATAGAATTATTACCCGTATAATTATGCCGTATTTGTAATATTCCGGCGAATCGAAGAACAGATAGTTTTAGTGATTATCCCCTTGATGAGTTAACAACATAGACTTATGCCGATGCACACTTATCGCTTCTTATAAATTTCTAACATTAAGTACTTAACGCTCAATTAATACACGTACAGAAAGTTTTAGTTTATGACACAGACTTATGCCGACGCATAATTTTCGCATCTTATAAGTTTCTAACATGAACTTATGGCCAGAAGAGTTTGAAAGAGAAAGAATTCGGTAAAACACCCAATAATTGTAATATCCCGGTGCCTTAAGACCATTCTAAAAAGAACGTCAGTAAATACTTGCTTTTGCTTTCAAAATTTCCCTCGATTTCTTTGAATGTTGAAATAGGGGAGCGTGAAACTCTTATTGTCGACGGGTGAGAGGAATTTTTAAGGGAGAGTATATGGCTTAACCTAACTATCATAATTCCCTTCCTTTTAAGTAGACGAACGAAAAATATCAACTTCACCACAATTCTCTCCCTTTCACTTTCCCTTCAATGACGATCGAAAAATTTTATACTGCCAAAGGCTCTACTATCGACACTACTACTACTACTACGAGAATGACAGCAGGGCAGGTCAAACTAAGAGCCTCATCGTAGATGTACATCATACGATGTGGCTAAAAATGGCGGAAGACCACGGTGGTTCGTCTCAATGTTTCTCGGCAGCACTACACAATGTAATACGCAATGTTACAGAACCCTTTCATAGTAACCCTAAGTAACTATCGAAATCGAAACAATAATAATTGCCGGCTGCTTATATTTGCCTAATATTATTGGCTTCGTAGCGATCATGCGAATGTCTTAATTTTTTAAGTATATACTTATATTAATATACTTGAATTCGATAAAAAAATCCGATGCAAAATTTATTTCAAACTTGATATGATCGGAATTTTTTAAATTTTATTTAAAGCTTGATCTGATTCAATGTTTTTTAATACTTGATCTTGCCCAAATTCTTTGCAACTACTAAAAAATTCTTTCAAATTTAAAAAAAAACCGTTTGAATTTAATTAAAACTTTCGAAAAAATCTGATCCAAATTTAATTAAAATTTAAAAAAATATCTGGTCGAAACTAAATCAAGCTATTAGAGAGATTTCATTAAATTTTAATTGTACCATAAATACAAATATGGTCTAATTTCGTCAAAATATGATTTGAATTTCACCAAAATATGATTTGAATATAATTAAAATGAGTATTGAAAACATTCAATTAAAAAATCTGCTCTAAATTTAATCTAAATATTTGAACGACAGCCAGGATCAAATTTTGAGCCATTTTACAGAAGTATTAGATTAAATCTAAGCACATGTCCCGATTAGACAATTTGTCTATTGAAAGATCTGAGTCGAAATATTCTTCATGTTGAGTCTTAAACCACGGCTCGTTTCGAAAATAAATAGGGTAGACTGTTTTCGATTTATCGAGGTAATGAGCCACAACGTGGACCCGAGTTCCCACCTTTAAACTCTCCCATGTCCCAGAAATACTTTTCTTAACAAAACTTTTAAAATCAAAACTCCATCAAACTGGAAATATGATTTTCCTTTCAGATCGAACTACTCGACATTAATACGGAGTAATTTTACTGGAGTTAAAATGAGTCTCTTTTAAAAGTGCATTATATTGCAGCTGTCTCTTTTAATACGATTCCATAATGGCAGATTGATAGCAGATTAAATCAGACATAAATATTATCGTAAAGAATATATGTGTGTTCTTTGTGCAGAGTCACTATTCCTTAATTGGTTAGTGAAGGTTTTCGACATGGTTTGGTTGAATTTTTCTCAACATTACGCAAACTCTGAGCTATTCTGCCTCTAGGAACGTAGTTTTTTTCGACGCGTTGCATTTTTTATGCATCATTTCAAAGTTGTAAAAAAGTTAGTTTAAAAAAACAATAAAATAAAATCATCGTGCAAGCACTCCATGGTTGGTAGTTTTAAGACTATTTTGTGGCCAGTTCCTTAATACACCCGGGCCATGCCGTATAATTGAGGATATTTTTCAGTTTTGGATAAAAAGGTTTGAGTGAAATATGGCGTCTTTGGTCCTTGTTGCTTAATGTTGAAAATACATGTCGCGTCACCGAATTAGACGAATGGTAAGTGGAATTGCAGTGAAAAAGAAATAGTCCATCTAGCTCTGTGAAATGAAGGTTTGCTTTGGTTGTTGACCTATACAAAACCTGTTGAAGATATGGCCAACCAACCAGTCAGCCGAAAACCCAAAACCTTCCATCGATAGAGTTGACACGAGCTTTAGGGATGTCTTTATCGATCTGACTAATAGGTACGTGTAGGCGTAGTGGACTTCGAGCGCCTTCTCACTAGAACACCCAACAACATCGAGAGATATCACGCCAGTAACCCACACTCTTCTCATCACAGCCTTCTCGAGGTTCCATACAGGAGTTATATAATGTACTTTCTGCTCACACTTATGGAGATTATTATACACTCACAAGCTAATAACACTCTGTTTGTATTAGTTGTTAAAAGGCATTGATAACACTCAGTAAGAGAAGTAGCGCGGTGATTAACGCGCGTGCTCAGATAACTTGTGGGAATTATTATCCCATACAGTGTTTTAAAGCTAATTTAGAGGATACAAAAAGGAGACGAGCTTTATAATACTCTATCGCATGATCCCAAACTTTGGAGGATTGAAGATCCCGTCTCTGGTTTCGTGCTCAAAACAAGGTTTTGTAACTGATATGGTTGGCTTTTTCCAAAAGTTTGATTTTGAAGTTAAAATACATCTTTCGTTCCAGTATAACCAAAGCCTAACTAATCCTCAACCTGGCTTAATCTAACCGAACCTGAACCGAACCAAATAGTATAAACGCATTTTATCTTTTGTTAGCAATACAAGTAAAAACAACTTGTGTAAAAACACCCAGCCTATACAACATTTTTAACCAGATGTTCTAATATCAGGTGATAATTGGTTTCATTTCTCTTGAAATCTCGTTGCGTAGTCAGAGCCGCGCTTTCCCAGCTGGTAGCTGAAGCGACTTAATAGGTCATCGATTTTTAAGCTAAGCTCCAGACGGGAAATATCATAATCTCCCTTGGCCTTAGTCCGCCCCGATTTAGACTATCATATTAATCTTAGCCTATCACCGGAAGCAACTCATCCACGAGCATCAAGCCACCGTCATGGAAACGTACGGAAATATATGTATATGGTTACCCTGGTCAGGGTTGCCACAAAAAAATCCGAAAATAATTCCTCGTCAACTTTTCTACGCATTCTCTGTTTCTTTTGATATTTTTGGCAAAAAGCTAGTTGTCAATGTTAAGAGCGTATTTCTTACAAACCGA
The DNA here is from genome assembly GCA_019434445.1 of Phalangium opilio. Taxonomy (NCBI): domain Eukaryota; kingdom Metazoa; phylum Arthropoda; class Arachnida; order Opiliones; family Phalangiidae; genus Phalangium; species Phalangium opilio. The sequence goes on along the minus strand of JAEQBA010001828.1, from coordinate 5,463 downwards.
TCAACTCTTCACTTTTGAATGTATTTATAGTAAACCCGCAAAGCTTGAAAGGTTAATCCCAACAAATTTTACCCACAAAATTAATATACTACCTTGACTTTGTTAAAATTCTTAAAATACCTTAATTGCACTGTGGCAATCGTGTGCACATTATTGTTGGTTACCAAGGTAAAGTTTTTTGAACTAGTTAGTCCAGAAGCAAAATATTTCTGAGATAATAAATTAATTATATACTTACATTCTACTAACAGCAAAGTAACCCAATGTTTTCCGTCATTACATTTTGGAATGACATTGTAAAAGATGGCATGGAAATAATAAACTAATCTCCGGACTGGTCCCACCCTTTGTTCTCCCATAGATTTGCAATTAATAAACTGGTCCCGAGGAGCAGTAACCCCACTTCTCGAATTTAAAAACTAGTAAAAGCAATTAATAAACTGGTTTTCGACCAGTGGAAGTGTGCTATTTCCCAGACTGTCCCCTAGCCCTGGTTCCAGTATAAAATCGTCTTCTAGTTTAACTGCGAAATGTTTTCATGAAATCTATTTCTTTCCTGAGTGCACGAGCCCAACACTAACAGTCGCTTAAGTTCGAGTGATACTGGTATAATATTGTAAGCTATAACTGGACAGTAACTACTAACATAACTATTAGTTTTATCATTTATGATAAATAATGTTTAGATATCTCTTCATATATTTTTGCCTTGTTTCTGGTTGTATTTTAATTATTTTTATGGCACAAAATTGTTTTTCCCTCATTCATAATTAAGCCGGATTTTTGGGTGGATTTTTTTAAGTGGAAAAATTCGGATTAAACCAGGTGGTTTAAACCGGACTGGGTAGGTAGTTGCCAACCCTGTCCAGGATACTAAATATACAAGTTGGGAAATCTAAATAATACCTGTCCTAGTCGAGAGGATGACTTCCTACAAACATTTTTACCTAATATGTACTTATGGCGTATGTTGTCATTAAAATTTAAATTAGCAATTTCCACTCGATTGTGAAACTATTGTCCTTACATAAATTAAAAGGGTTTAGGCGTAAATTGCAGTTGTAGTTTACTGGTTAAAACTTGAAAATGCCTCTTTTAGAATTTGAAATTCGTGGAAACGATCAATTAGTATTACCTATTCAAATACAAAATTATACTTGATTTAATTCCGAGCTAATTCTCGAATTAATAATACACTTCATTTCACACTAGCAAAGTAAGTTAGGGATATTGAGTTTTCTTTTAAAGGGATGTACAATCCGTTATGTATGGGCGTGTCTATAAGACTCAAGAACTATATTTTTTAGTAGTAGTGTTACTATTTCCTGGAGTAGTGATTAGGCTGTCGTCTGCTTGAACGTCTGTTTCTACGGTAGATGCCCATTCCCAATGCACTGATAATGCTACGAACTTCACGCATGCTCAGTAGAGCTATATTTGATGGAAGATAAGTTTGATATAGGCCCCGCCCATACATAACGGATTGTACATCCCTTTAAAAGTTGAAAGGTTATATTTTAAATACAAAACAATTTTCTGCTTCGCTAACATCCAAACTAAATTATCTTACTTTCGTTTCAAAAATTTGTTGATTGATTAGTTTGACCGTCGTTTTCGTGAAGGCTTTGACTTGCACGGCAAAATACAAATAACCGGCTGTAACGTGAAATAGCGCGGATATTATTGAAATTTATTACAAATGGTCAAAAACAGTTTATTTTTGATGTAAAATGTCACCTTGGATTTTAAAAACGAGTCATTTGACATTTCGAGCTAAATTTAAAATTAAAAATAGACTTTAGTTTTACACGAGTCAAGTTAGTTTTGGTTTCTGATATCGAATTTTCTTGCCAAAGTTCAAACGTTCAATTTTAAAGGAGGCTTGAAAGCATTAAGTTAAAACCGAGCTTTAATGTTCATAAACTAACTCCATTAGGAGGATAATTAACTAACTTTGCTCAAAAATCATCCAGCCGTAATATCATTAAATGACGTGTAATATGAGCCTGCTTGTAATAGAATTCAGTCTTGAAAGGGTAAATATTTCCGTACCTATCGGATTCTCTTCTATGTCCAACTCTAGCCAATCTCGATTCGATAAAACTTTTAGAACTATTAAACAAATTTTCCGGGTCTAAGATGTCGTTTAATAACTATAATAGACCAAGAGCCAGTGGCCTGGATCTTACCTCATAAAGTACAAAAGGTCTGACTATTGGAATGAGTTTAGTTTTGATGATCATTAATAGATTTGGCCGTCTTACGCGTCACAGCTGGGGCATTTGAGAGGGGCGGGGTCATGTTTGAACCTAATGAGGTATGATTTCTTACCTCATGAGGTACATGAATAAAAAAGGTGGCAAATGATAGAGCTGGAAATGGCGATTCCAAATATATGAAATCTGACGTCATCAAAGGGGGCCATCAATAAATCAGACGGGGGTTAAAATGGTCGAATGAGGTATGAATTCTTACCTCATGAGGTACATGTATGAATCCGGTGTTGTTTGATAGATCTGGTCGTGCTAAATAACAGAATATAAAATCTGACTGGAAAATACGCGGCTAAGGTTTAATCTGACGGCCTGATTTTTGCGTCAGACTATGACAACTTCGTGCCTCATAAAGCTAGATTCCCACTCGACCGAAAAAATCGGCGGAAATCACACAGCTGACGGTAGAAATTTTAACTTACGCCGGCGTCTGGCGGTAGACCGTTCACACTGCGACTGAATTTGGAGTTTGGCGGTAGTTTTTTTTGGTTCACGTGACAGATTTGAGTGACTTCCAAAACATCTACTTCGCACTCTGAATTGGTATCTTTGTCCCATTGTCGCTTAGATCGTACAAGAAGGGATATTTTCTAACCTCCTCGATAAAGTCTTCCTTATTAACTTCTAATGTCTTTTTCCTTCCATTAGTTTCATTTTTATTTCTTGGTGGCATGTTTCCGATAAGCCTTGGTCAAAAAAATGGTGGCTATCAATCGATCTTGCGTATGCGTGCGTTCTTGAAATTTATGTCGTAGTCAGTGGGTTAATTTCATTGCCTGAGACACCGGCGTAACGTCGAACACGACCAAAAAATACAACACAACTTACTCCCGGCCCAGCGGAAATTCCGTCGGACTCGGCGTAATGATATTTCGGTCGAACCCCTTTCTGCCGGGTTTCCGTCGTGTTTTCCGTCGAGTGGGAATCTAGCTTAAATTTAGCAGGGGTTATATTGTAAAAGCAGCCCCACTGATGTCAAGTATATTAAACTTAACTTGTTTGAGCGAGTTGCCTCTGATTTTAACGAGGAAATGTGGTAAAATATTTGGGACTCTGATAAATGAGATAAACTTAAATCGGCATCGTTTCTAAATAAAGCTATTTCAATTCGGGGGGTAAGGAGAGTTTTGAAGCAAACGAATGTACAAAAATACTATTACGACCTTAAACCCTAGAAAGCGGCCAATAAAAGTACAGCATGATTTTCACTTGGCGTAAATCACGACTCTTTGCCCGACGTCAAGCGACAACTGAATAAAAACATGGTTACGCTGGACAGAAATTACGTTGAGTGTGGTGATATTAGCTTTCTATTTTTACGGTCGCGTTCAACGTTAACGCTCTGCGCGAGTCAATCAGCAAAAAGCTTGAGTCTTGACGTCATTTTCAACCACACGTGTTCGGAAAAAGACGTCCGCGGTCCGAAATGTTTTTATTTATTTCTTTCCTTATCGAGTCGGTTACTAGTACAAATCCCAGAGAATGCCGAAGTTCAATGCTGAAAGTTTTATTGAAGAAGTTAGTAACCATCCATATATTTATGATATTAGACACAAAGATTACAGAAAAGAAAGAAAATAGATGGGCCGCAATTGGTGTAATGTTCAGTTTATCTGGTAAGCCTTGGTTTTATTATTTGCGGGAACCACGCTAAGTGAAAACGCTATAACGCTGGGCGACAACGTGAAAAACAAATCTGACGTTTGACGTCCAGCTGCAAAGTCGTTTTTTCGGTCATGTGAAAACCACGCTACGCCACGCAAGGCGACTGTGAGAATAAATTTGGTGTGACTGGCTGCTGCTAGAACGGAACTGACTCGAACTAACTGCTGTCGGACCTTTTACCCATTATTCCTTTGGTTTATTTCGGAAATGCCTATTAACTGAATGGTGACCTAGTTTCTAACTCTTTAGAAGAAACACCAGAAAATGAACCTCATGACTATGACGATAAAACCGTAAATATTCATTATCAGACTGATTCGGATGATGAACCAGATGACGTTTAAAATGTAACATTTTTGTATCTCTCTTTGCATTAAATTATAAGTGAACGTTAGAAGGTCACAGTTGGGCCTGCCAATAAACGGAGCCGGTTTTCACCCTCCCTCCGTGCGGCCGTGGTAGAACTATGCTTAAGTTTGCGCACAATAAGGCACATGTGCGCAGTGTGCGGGGACTGGCGAAACCCTGCCTCAAAAACTCTCCTTACCCCCCGAATTGAAATAGCTCTATTATTAAATGATGCCGATTAAAGTTCATCTCTATATCACAGTTCCAAATATTTTACCACATTACCTCCTCAGAATCAGAGGCAACTCGCTCAAACAAGTTAAGTTAACATACTTGTCATTAGTGGGGCTGCTTTTACAATATAACACCTGCTGCATTTAAGCAAGATTTCCACTCGACGGAAAACACGACGAAAACCAGGCAGTAAGGGGTTCGACCAAAAAATCTTTAGGCCGAGCCCGACGGAATTTCCGCTCGGCCGGGTGTAAGTTGTTTTCTATTTTTCGGTAGTGTTCGGTGTTACGCCGGTGTCTCAGGCAATGATATTATCCCACAGACTGCGTCATAAATTTCAAGAGCGCACGCATGCGATATAGATTGATAGCCGCCATGGTTTTTTTTGTCGGAAACATGCCACGAAGGAAGAAAATTCAACTAATGGAAGTAAATAGAGGTAAGATGTTAATAAGGAAGTCTATATTGTGGAGGTTAGATAATATCTTTTGTACGATCTAAGCGACAATGGGACGGAGATACCATTTCAGAGTGCGAAATAAATGTTACGGAAACCACTCTTACCTGTCACGTGACCCAAAAATATATCTTTCAAACTCAAAATTCAGTCGTAGTGTGAACGGTCTTTCGCCGCACGACGGCGTAAGCTAAAAATTCTACCGTATGCTGCGTGATTTGCGCCGGTTTTTTTTTCGGTCGAGTGGGAATCTAGCTTTATGAGGCACGAAGCTTTCATGGCCTGACGCAAGAATCAGGCCGTCAGATGAAACCTTAGGCCGCGTATTTTCCAGTCAGATTTTATATTCTGTCTTACTTAACACGACCAGATCTATCAAACAACACCAGATTCATACATGCACCTCATTAGGTAAGAATTCATACCTCATTCGACCATTTTAACCCCCGTCTGATTTATTGATGGCCCCCTTTGATGACGTCAGAT
>JAEQBA010001827.1:0-16104 GCA_019434445.1 Phalangium opilio | reverse complement strand
TATTTAAAAATAAAGACATATTTTAAAATAAGTTATAAGTTAGTACTTACCACTCGATTCCAGCCTCTGCCATTCTGCCTGAGTGCCTCACTGCCTCTAGCAGACGCCTCTAGTCAGTTGGAAGGCGTAGGACCGTACTGTCCACAGAATCACGTCACTCGTGTGTTAATGCGCGTAAAAATCCTATCTCTCTTCACCCCCACGGGGAGGGAAATGGCGCGAAAAATCCGTAAACGGGACGCCTCGCGAAGTTGCCCAAGCTACCCACTTCCCCTATTTTCTTCTGCTATTACTCCATTGCCTGTCTAACACCACCAGACTCTGGTCTTTGCCCATCCCATCTGTACACACTGGCTTCTAATCACCACCCTCTTATAGTCTTTGTCCATCCCACATGGACACCAGTCTGTACACACTGGCTTCTAATCACCACCGTCACCTGCTCTTTGTCCATCCCACATGAACACCAGTCTGTACTTACTGGCTGCTAACACCACCTTCTTCTGGTCTTTGTTTTTGTCCATCCCACATGGACAACAGTCTATACACCTGCTTCTAATCACCACCCTCTTATGGTCTTTGTCCATCCCACATGGACACCAGTCTGTACACACTGGCTTCTAACACCACCATCTTCTGGTCTTTGTTTTTGTCCATCCCACATGGACACAAGTCTTTACACCTGGCTTCTACTCCATCATCATCCTTAAGGTTGAGACATACGCGGCGATCGGCCAGGGTTACGAGAAACGTCCGGCCTCCCAATGGTGGGGCTTCCACCAAAGGTTCACGCAATTGCGCTGTTCTTATCTATAGCTGCAATTCGAAACCGTTATATACTACCTATTTGAGTAAGGCGAAGCAGCAGTCGAATGCTTCATCTCAAACGCAAAAATTAGTCAAGTCTCTCAAGAATGATTAATTTTTCTTTTTTAAAACGATGTAACGCTCAATAAGGCGGATAACTAACGAAGAAAATGTTTAATATTAATAATATTTATTTTAGTATTTAAGATAATCTTGTTTCTCAAATCAAAGTTAATACGAAAAGGGTTAAAAAGCAGTCTATGTGTTTGTCTGTGTGTGTTTGTCTGTGTGTGTCTGTCCGTTGTTACACTAGTGCACCGCGTTAGCGATGTGTTTTGATGTGTAAAGAAATCCTACAGAACCTTAATATTCCCTTTTCCAAAATATAAAATGAATATGTGGAAATATTTTTCGTAATTATGATGCATTTAGTACTTTTGTAGCCATAAAGCTCCGTTTCATTTTGATATTCCAAAGATTTTTTTTAATATTGTTATTTGGAATGGCTGTTTATATACTACCTTAGGTATACTACATATGTATACAGGGTGTTTCAGGAAAGTCTGGCACAAATTAACAGGCATGTTCCTTGGGTCAAAAGGAGTCCGAAAGGTCCTATGACGTTTTGGGGTAAAGCGCTCCGTTGCGACGTTATGGGCTCTCAAAAGTAGGCCGAAAAACAAGTTGGGAAAACCAAAATATTACCTCTCCGAGTCAAGAGGTCTACTACTACAAAGTTATTTACCTAGATATGGAATTATTTCTCTTTTTTGAAGTAAAAATTTACGAAATATTGAAGCAGTATTCCAAGCATAGCGAATATACAGTAAAGCAGACGACATTTTACATCCAATAAGGATAAATCTTGGACACATGGAAATCAGTTAATAGCAAAAAGAAAAGGAAATGATGTCTACGCTTCAGCTGTTTACCCTATATTCTGATAGCTACATTCACAACTGGTTAGCAGTGTAAACACTATCGTCTCGTCTCACCTCAACAATATTCATAGTTTTCCAACATGAGTGTTAACGTTAAATAATACCAAAGCTAAATTGTAGCTAGACGCACTGATAGCCAATGCGCACCATCAGAGAGAATTTAGAAGGGGTGGTTTGGAATGTAGCGCAACGTCGTCTGCTAAACGTTATCTAGGCAGGTCTATTTGGGGTATGAGGCCTTGGTAACAGAGATTTTAGAACACGTGACCGGAAACTCGCCTACCCCAAAAATCTCAACGCGACATCTTGTTTGGGCGTCATCACGTTTAATAGAGTCAAAGGGGGGCCTTTTTCTCCCCTTCTAAATTCTCTCTGGCACCATAAAGAGAATAAAAACTCTGTAGCTTAGCCCTACTAATCTAACTGCCACCATGATCTTTTCTTCTATTATAAAATCTTAACCTTATTATTTAAGAGTGTATTTAACTTTCGGCTCACTCTGAACCGTTGATGTCTCTTCATTTCAGACACGAAAATCAAAACCCAAAGTTTACTTCACCTCAGGCCTCAATTATTTACTCTATAATTCACTAATATTATTGCAAGTAATACTAGATATACCCGCCGGAGTCTAGATCTTTGCTTTCTTCATGAAATTACTAAACCAAGGATTATTCTATATACAGATGTAGTATAGCTTAAGTAATATATAAACAGCCATTTCAAATAATAATATTAAAAAAAATCTTTGGAATATCAAAATGAAACAGAGCTTTAAAGCTACAAAAGCACTAAATGCATCATAATTACGAAAAATATTTCATCATATTCACTTTATATTAAGGATAAAGGCAATATTATGGTTCTGTAGGATTTCTTTACACATCAAAACAAAACGAAATTCTAACGCAGCGCACTGCGGCACTAGTGTAATAACGGACGGACACACACAGACAATAACATAGACTGCTTTTTAACTCTTTCCGTATTAATTTTGAATTGAGAAACAAGATTATCTTAAATATTAAAATAAATATAATAAATATTTAATATTTTCTTCGTTAGTTATTCGCCTTATTGAACGTTACATCGTTTTAAAAAAGAACAATTAAACATTCTTGAGAGACTTGACTAATATTGGCGTTTGAAATGAAGCATACGCCGGTTGCTTCGCCTTACTAAAATAGGTAGTATATAAGGGTTTCGAATCGCAGCTATGGGTAAGAACAGCGCAATTGCGTGAACCTTTGGTGGAAGCCCCACCTTAGGGAGGCCGGACGTTTCTCGTAACCCTGGCCGTTCGCCGCGTATGTCTTAACCTTAAGGATGATGATGGAGTAGAAGCCAGGTGTGCAGACTGGTGTCCATGTGGGATGGACAAAAACAATGACCAGAAGATGGTGGTGTGTAGAAACCAGTGTGTGCAGACTGGTGTCCATGTGGGATGGACAAAGACTAGAAGATGGTGGGGATTTGAAGCCAGTGTTTACAGACTGGTGTTCCATGTGGGATGGACAAAGACCAGAAGATGGTGGTGTGTAGAAGCCTGTATGTACAGACTGGTGTCCAAGTGGGATGGACAAAGACCAGAAAATGGTGATGTGTAGAAGCCAGTGTGTACAGAATAGGGTCCATGTGGGATGGACAAAGACCAGATGAAGGTGGATTATAGAAGTCGGTGTGATGGACAAATGGCCTGAGGATAGTGGTGTTAGATAGGCAATGGATAATAGCCATTGTAAGTGGAATTCAATTTTCCATATTTCCGGGAACTGTAAATGCGGTCCGGAATTTGGGAAAACGTTTGCTCCGATTTGAAAACTGCGAACGCGGTCCCCTGGGGTGTAAGTCAATAACAACAGACTGACACACACACAGACAGACACACAGACAGACAGACAGACAGACAGACACGTCGAAATTAGAACCTCTCCGTGACATACGTCACTCGGAGAGGTAACAAGGAGATTTTGCAGAACTATAGCACTAGTATTGTGGTTTTGACCCAATTGTTTTCAATTATTGAGCATAAGGCAGTGATCGAAATAAGTTCAAACCTAGTGGAAGACCGTGAACGTGTTAAACGGCCAAAATCGTTAATCCCTTTGTTTTTATTAATGATTGTAATTAAAGGTAAGGAAAGTAGCTCAGATATCGGTTACTTGTTTGTTCAGAGATGTACAGGTAACTGACCAGTCTTTTATTCTTTATTTCAACTAGACACATTACTTTTACAATAATTCAAATGAACCCCTTAAATTTTACAATAAATCGAATGAACCGCTTAAATTTTACAATAAATCGAAAGAACCCCTTAAATTTTACAATAAATCGAATGAACCCGTTAAATTTTACAGTAAATCGAATGAAACCCTTAAATTTTACAATAAATCGAATGAACCCGTTAAATTTTACAGTAAATCGAATGAACCCCTTAAATTTTACAATAAAATGAATCGATTCCATTAATTTTACAATAATTTGAATCGAACCCATTATATTTACAATAATTCGAATCGAACCCCATTACTTTTACAATAATTCTAATGAAACCCATTACACTGTAAAAAAGTGAGATTCATCTTTGATGCTTAGACGTGCATAGCCCCAACACTGTGGTGGTACGCTTTAACGTTCAAATTTGAATAGTTTCTTTGCGTTCAAATTTGAATAGTTTCTTTGCGTTCAAATTTGAATAGTTTCTTTGCGTTGAAATTTGAATAGTTTCTTTGCGTTCAAATTTGAATAGTTTCTTTGCGTTCAAATTTGAATAGTTTCTTTGCGTTCAAATTTGAATAGTTTCTTTGCGTTCAAATTTGAATAGTTTCTTTGCGTTCAAATTTGAATAGTTTCTTTGCGTTAAAATTTGAATAGTTTCTTTGCGTTCAAATTTGAACAGAACAAATTAAACGCTCACGCATTCATATTTGAACAGTGCGTATGAGGTTAGTATATCGTGTAAATTTCAGCACGAAACCGTTCAAATTTAAATTGAAAATTTAACGTTTAATATTGAATGTTTTTGCAATAATTATTGAGCAACATCGGAGAGTTTGATCGAGCGTTCATATTCAATTGCTTACGTTCAAAATTGAGCATTTCACCATTTAACAATACATGGTGGACAAGCGTTTGATGAAGCATCGAAACTTAACAGTTGTAGCGTTCAATTTTGAATAGAGAAGTTCGATTTCAAATTTCATTATTGAATTCCTTATGGTAGGCCAAACTATATTAAATGTAGGCACTGATAAGGAAGAAATCTAATGTGTTTAAAGCTAGTACATCTTCTCAGGGCGGGTGGACTTGAAACACATATACATTAATCGTTGTGTTAAATAATAATTCAATTATACGAAGAGAGACTCCACTTTTAAGGGACGTGTTCATTATCCAGTTCCCTCCAATTATAAAGGAGTATGTTTTACGTTATCAACCGATTTGAAGGCCTATGTAAATATAAGGGATTGGTGAAATACACCATAATCCGTAACCTTTACTTTGATATTATTATTTAATGATGTTTATACAGACAAATATATATTTAATTCATGGTAAATAAGCAAGTCACAGTAAATTTTTGAGATATTATTGGATTATTATTGAAAGTTTTGTTTTGATACCCAAGATCTTGGATGATACTGCACACCTTTCCTGATTGAACGCCTGACATTTCCAAACTGTTCAATAATGAACAATTGCGCTCACTTTTGACTAGTGTTGTTTTCTAGCCAAAAACACTCGTTTAAACCCCAAAAACACTCTCGTGTGAACGCCCATTACGCTCTCGTTTGAACGCCTATATCACACTCGTTTGAACGCCCATAACGCTCTCATTTGAGCGTCAAAAACAATCTCGTTGGAACGCCATAAACATCCTCGTCTGAATGCCAAAAATTTGTTATTTGAACGTCTAAAACGCTCTTCTTTTAATACTTATATAACCTATAGAACGCCATAACTACCATAACTGAACGCTTCATTAGCGCAAGGTGGTTATTCAAAATTGAATGGGATAAAGATTAATTTTTGAATGGTAATACATAAGTTATTCATAAATGAATGCAATAGTTAAGTTCTAATCAAAATGACGGTAGTTTGTTCAAAAACGAATGCTAATGGTTAGTTTTGAACGCGTAAAACACTCCTCGTTCAAAATTGAATATCTCTGGTTAAATCTGAATGCGTCAATAGAGGCTTGTTCAAAATTGAACGGTCGCTACCATTTTTGAATGCCAAAAGCACGCTCATTTTTTACAGTGTACTTTTACAATAATTCGAATAAATTAAACCCATTACTTTTACAATAATTCGAATGAAACCCAATTACATTGTTCTACAAAAATTGTTCAAAATGGGCACCATCAACGTTTAAGCAAACTTGCGCGCGTCGTTTGAAAGATTCACGAACACGTTCGAAGATTCCTGGCGTGTTACGTATGCTAACACATCCATCCTTTGTCGTAAGTCTTCGACATTGCGAACTTCACTTCGGTATACCAAGTCCTTGAGATGGCCCCAAAGAAAAAATCGCATGGGTTGAGATCGGGAGATCTTGCTGGCCACGCAACAGTTCCGCCTTAACCTATCCACCTCCGGGGAAACGCGACATCAAGATATGCTCTAACTTGAAGATTAAAATTGGGCAGTGCGCCATCGTGCATGAACCACATTATTTGTCGCAGTCGTAACGGTACGTCTTCTAAAAGCTCCGGTAAATTGTCACGCAGAAAGGTCAAGTACGCCTCCCCATTTAGCCTCGGTTGCTAAAAGTAAGGTCCAATTAAATGATCTCCTACAATTCCGCACCAGACGTTCAAACTAAACTGAACTTGATGTTTCATGACAGTGGTCGCGTGCGGGTTTTGTTGCTTCCACTCGTGATAGTTTTGTAAATTAAGTATCCCGTCACGCGAGAAATTGGCCTCGTCGGAAACTAGCAAAGTACGCGGAAAGTCTAAGTCATTTACCCGTGCCACAAACCACTGGCTGAAATCGACCCATCTCGGATAATCAGCTTCGTTTAAAGCTTGTACCTTTTGCAAATGGTATGGGTGGAACTGATGACCTCGAAGGATTTTCCAGACGAGTACATGGTTAACGCCCAATTGCCGCCCGACGTTCCTGGTACTGGTTGTTGGATCATCTTCGAAAATTGTCAAAACGGTGTTCTCTACATCCTCGGGAACAATCGCCGCACAAGGTTCGGGTCCCGACGGTTGAAGTTTCCCGGTTTCTCTCAAGCGTCTGTCGACTGCCGTAAATGTTCGTCGATTAGGAACTTGTCGTTGAGGAAAGTGCTCCTGGTACACGCGCCGAGCTTCCACCGCATTTCCCCGAGCCAGTCCATAAATAAGATGCATATCTGAGTACTCTACATTCGTGAAGTAGACCATGATTAGTTCCAGATAAGCTTCCAAATGTGCACGTACGCCATGAAGCACGTTAAGGTACACACATTTAAGCCGTCTGTAAAAAACCTAAAACTTCTGACGTTGAAAACTACCCCAATGTTTAGACCAACACAGCATAATTTGTTTTTAAGTGAATTATTGTAAAAGTAATGGGGTTCGATTCGAATTATTGTAAAAGTAATGTGTCTAGTTGAGATAAAGAATAAAAGACTAGTCAGTTACCAGTACATCTGAACAAACAAGTAACCGATATCTGAGCTACTTTCCTTACCTTTAATTACAATCATTAATAAAAACAAAGAAATTAACTATTTTGGCCGTTTAACACGTTCACGGTCTTCCACTAGGTTTGAACTTATTTCGATCATTGCCTTATGCTCATTAATCGAAAACAATTGGGTCAAAACCACAATAGTAGTGCTATAATTCTGCAAAATCTCCTTGTTTTTCGGCCTACTTTTGAGAGCCCATAACGTCGCAACGGAGCGCTTTACCCCAAAACGTCATAGGACCTTTCGGACTCCTTTTCACCCAAGGAACATGCCTGTTAATTTGTGCCAGACTTTCCAGAAACACCCTGTATAGAATAATCCTTGATTTAGTGATTTCATGAAGAAAGCTAAGACCTAGACTCCGGCGGGTATGTCAAGTATTATTCGCAGTAGGCTTTGTGAAACAAAGAATAAATAATTGAGGCCTGAGGTGAAGTAAACTTTGGGTTTCGATTTTCATGTCTGAAATGAAGAGACATCAACGGTTCAGAGTGAGCCGAAAGTTAAATACACTCTTAAATAAACAGGTTAAGATTTTAAAATAGAAGGAAAGATCATGGTGGCAATTATAATAGTAAAAGGGCTAGTGGTAAACGGGTAGTAGCTACAGAGTTTTTATTCTCTGTATGGTGCGCATTGACTATCAGCGAGTCTAGCTACAATTGAGCTTTAGTGTTATTTAACGTTAACACTCATGTTGGCAAACTAAGAATATTGTTGGTGAGACGAGACGATAGTGTCCAAGATTTATCCTTATTGGATGTAAAATGTCGTCTGCTTTACTGTATATTCGCTATGCTTGGAATACTGCTTCAATATTTCGTAAATTTATACTTCAAAATGAGAAATAATTCCATATCTAGGTAAATAAGTTTGTAGTAGTAGACCTCTTGACTCGGAGAGGTAATATTTTGGTTTTCCCAACTTGTTACCTCTCCGAGTGACGTATGTCACGGAGAGGTTCTGTAACAATCGTGTGTGTCTGTTGTTACACCCACGTGACAGCGTTCGCAGTTTCCAAATCGGAGCAAACGTGTTCGCCATTTCCGAACTGCTTTCACAGTCACGGAAATGGCTCCTCTACTTGAATTCTCACACCACCATCTTCTGGTTTTTGTCCATCCCACACGGACACCACTCTGTACTTACTGGCTTCTAATCACCAGCATCTTTTGGTCTTCGTCCATCCCACATGTACACCAGTTTGTACATAATGGCTTCTAATCACCACCATCTTCTGGTCTTCGTTCATTCCACTTGGACACCAGTCTGTACATACTGGCTTCTAATCACCACCATCTTCTGGTCTTTGTCCATCCCACTTGGACACCAGTCTGTACATACTGGCTTCTAAACACCACCATCTACTGATCTTCCGTCTATTCCACATAGACACCAATCTGTCTCATTGGCTTCTAACTCCATCGTCATCGTTTGGTTTAAGACATTCGCGGCGATCAGCTAGGTTTACGAGAAACGTCTAGCCTCCCTAGGATGGGTTGTCAGGGCCGGATTAACCACTAGGCAAGTTAGGCAATTGCCTAGGGCCCGGATGTCTGAGGGGCCCGTAATCAGCTAGTTTTCAAAAATTGAGAAAATGAAAAACCCAAAAATTAATTTCCCCCTCTTTCTCTACCAAAACATAACGTCACTGACACCATGGAAAAGCCAGGTGAGATGTAACGGCAGCCTAATGTTGAAAAACCCGTTACCCAAAAACATTATTGCAATTGATAAAGAAAGAAAGAAAAAGACTAAAAGAAACTTAAAAATTCAATGGAAATGTATTTTCAGAAGTCGCAATCCTCGGAGAAAGAAATATCATTTTGAAATCGTGTTGTTACTGACCGTCATTAAACACTGGATTTGCATTGTATGATTCCTTGATAAGCTTTATTCAGAGTGTTAGTCATAATTTGAAATATTTTAAATAATTGCTCAGCTCACAAAATAGATAATTTACTAAAGTAACGAAGAAAGGGAAAAAATACGTGAACGGTTCTTTGATGAAGGCGCAGGAAAAAACAAGGCGACCCAAGGGTTAGGCTCGTAATAGTAGCCACATCTTACCGTACCATAAGCATATCATACCACCTGTAAGCATGAATTCACAATATTTCCACGGGTAATCACCATTGTACAGTAGCGCCAGTAAAAGATTTGAGGTCCTACGCCACCTCGAGGGGAATCGAAGCATCTCGCTCCTTCCCCGAATCCTCCTACTACCTTTTAACTTGGCAATCTAAGCAGTCGTCTGCTTCTATAGTACGATTACCGCCGCCAATTATTTCAGTTGTTATTTTAAGTTTATTAAGCGCAAATTATCTCGAATATTTGTTCAAAATAGAAAAACTAATAGAGATAAGTTTACACAATACATATGGTTTCAGATTAATATTATAATAACCAAACATAAAAGAGTGGGTTACCGCAAGTTTTGTATTCGCCACTTTAACAGTTAAAAAAATTCAGTGTAATCTTCCACCCGAATAAATAGATGAATAAATAAAATTAAAATAAACATTAATTTTGCACGCCTCCCCCTCCCCGATCATTAGCGAAGAGGCGAACATCAAAATCCACGGTTTAAAATGTTCGTTATGATTACAAGTATTAATGTAGGTAGGGCTCATAATAGGTAAGAATAAGATATATACTAATTCTTGTATTTATGTCCAAGCTTCCGGTAGCATCCCTTGCGCGATTTGAAAAATGTTTCTCCTTTGTGCCACCAGGAAGACCCGTGTCGCGAGTTTTACCTAGACAATGCCTGTGGCTAAATTCCCTCCGATTCACGCTTACGGGTGGTTTGATATGCTTATGACCGTACTTGACAGGCGTACCGAAAATTTGAGTGAATAGCCCTTGATGCGTTACCTTAACTGTTTTAAAATAATTACTTCATTTTTTACTTCTGTTATAATTATAATAGTGTGACACGAACGGAAAACGTGAGTATCCCCACTATGACCATCCTTTAACAGTGGTACAGAAAATGAGAGTGAATAACCCATCGATGCCCTAACAAAAATAATAACCCTTAATCCTTACTTCAATAAATTTACTTGCGTTATAATTGTAGTATGCAGGGCCACAAGCTAGTACTTTATTTTAAAATTCTTCTCGATTAGTGGAGAAATACACGTAACTTCTAATAATAAAGATCTCCTCAAGACCATACTAAATATAACATCGGAATATACTTTCTTTTGCTTTTTCAAAATTCCGCTCTATTTCTTTGGATTTTGAAGCAGGGGAGCGGGATTGAAAGCGTGAAACCCTTATTGTCGACGGGTGACAGGAATTTTAAAGGCAGTATTAAACCTTCCATTTTAATTAAGGTAACACCATAATCCTCTATCTCGCTTTAAATATGTCGAGCAATCGTAAAACACAATTCAAAATGCTTAATCTTACTGATACAATTAATTGCAGTGCTTAAAGTTACTATTATAATCCCCATCCTCTTAAATTACACGAACGTAAAAATCGCCTCACCACAATTCTCTCCCTTTCACTCTCCCTTAAATGACGAACGAAAAATTCTATACTACCAAACGCGCTACTCTTTCACGTCTATTGGTACTAGTACTAGTACGAGTACGAGAACAACAGGGCAGGCAAAACTAAGAGCCTCATCGTAGATGTACATCAATCGATGTGGCTAAAAACGATGATAACACACTGAGTGGACGGGACGCTTTCAAAACATAAGAGTTTTACGTCTTATGTGACAATCTATTGACAAATACTAAAAAACAATCTGAAGTTAACAGGGACACTGATAAAAAGTTCAAACCTATTTTTAACATTAATGCCCCCGATGAATCTTTCTCTGGAGCTTTCCAAGAATTGGCAGAACCGTATTGCAATGATTTAAATTTTGAAGAGCTTGAAAACGAATGGCTACATTTCAAGCATTTCGTGAAGAATGAAGAAAGCAAAAACCCAGAATTCTTTCATTCCTTCATTCAAACCAATAATATCATTTCAACTTTTCTAAACTTAGAAATTATTTTGAGAATTTTCTTGTGTTTGCAATGCAAGTGGCGAAAGATACTTTTCAGCTTTAAAAGGAGTGAAAAACTACTTAAGAACCACATTAGCCCAGGATAAATGAAGTTCTTTATCTTTGATATATATATTGAAAAGGATTTAATAAACGACTTCATAGAATATGAAGCAGGGTTCGAATTAAAAAAAACCCACCCCAGAAAACCCGCTGGTTTTATTGGGTTTTACCCACCATAAAAAGCCCACTTAATAATACCCAACACTAAGATCTACAATTTTGATTAATTTGAATGCTAGAATAATTTCATTTTAAAGATATTTGTTGTTTAAACTTCAAAAGTACTATTTAATTATTATTTATTATTTTTATGAGGCATTTTAAGACATTTTTATTTAGCAGGTACGTTTGAATGACAATTTCTACCATGAATACAGCTGCTAAAGATAAAAAACCTAAAAAAGCCCAAGCACCCAATAGAACCCAGAAAAACCCGGTGGGCTGGGCTTTTTTTAAAAAAAAAAACCGGGTTTTTTTGAACCCTGCTATGAAGAGATAATTGATAAATGTTTTGAGTTAGAAAGAAAGAAATTTGACTATTGAGTTCAAAAAGAAATTTAAATATGCAGTTAAGTGTTTAAGATATGAAAAATAGTATGTCTCTTAGATTCTCTTAAACTGTGGTCTGTGGGGGGCTGGGGGCCCGGAACTAAAACCTTGCCTAGGGCCCAAAAAATTGTTAATCCGGCCCTGTGGGTTGTCCACCAAAGGTTTCAGCAATTGCGGCTGTTCTTGCTTTTAACCGTAGTTCGACACCCTTATATACTACCTATTTGAGTAAGGCGAAGCAACCGGCGTATGCTTCATTTCAAACGCCAATATTAGTCAAGTCTCTCAAGAATGTTTAATTGTTCTTTATCAAAACGATGTAACGCTCAATAAGGCGAACAACTAACGAAGAAATATTTATATTAATTATATTTATTTTAGTATTTAAGATAATCTTGTTTCTCAACTCAAAATTAATACGGAAAGAGTTAAAAAGCAGTCTATTTTTTTGTCTGTGTGTGTCCGTCCATTGTTTCACTAGTGCGTCGCATTAGCAGTTAGCCTTGTGTTGATGTGTTAAGAAATCATACAGAACCTTAATATTCCCTTTTTCCATAATATAAAGTGAATATGTGGAAGTATTTTTCGAAATTACGATGCCTTTTTGTAACTTGAAAGCTCTGTTTCATTTTGATATTCCAAGGGCATTTTTTAATATTATTATTTGAAATGGCTATTTATATATTACTTAAGCAATACTACATCTGTATATAGAAAAACCCTTGCTTTGTTATATCAAGAAGAACGCTAAGGTTTACACTCTGTCGGTTAAATCAAGTAACATCCGTAATAGGCCTAGTGAACTAAAGAGTAAATAATTGAGGCCCAAGGTGTAGTAAACTATGGGTGTTGATTTTCGTGTCGGTATTGAAAAGACATTAACGGTTCAGAGTGAGCCGAAAGTTAAATACACGTTTAATAATCAGATGTAGATATTATAATAGAAGAAAAGATCATGGTGGCAATTAGACCAGTGAGAGGGCTAATGGTAAACGGGTTTTAGCTACGGAGTTTTCATTCTTTTTATGGTGCGCAAGACTTTCAGTGTGTCTAGCCACAAATCAGCTTTGGTGTTATTTAACCTTAACACGCATGTTGGCAAACTAAGAACATCGTTGAGGTGAGACAAGACGATAGTGTTTACACTGCAAACCAGTTGTGAATGTAGCTATGAGTATATCGGGTAAACAGCTGAAGCGTAGACGATTGGGCCTTTACAAACACATAAAGGTTATATCTTTTCCCCATTGACTGATTTCCATGTGTCCAAGATTTATCCTTATTTGATGTAAAATTTCGTCTGCTTTACTGTATATTCGCAATGCTTGGAATACTGCTTCAATAATTCGTAAATTTTAACTTAAAAAAAAAAACAGAAATAATTCCATATCTAGGTAAATAAGTTTGTAGTAGTAGACCTCTTGACTCGGAGAGGTAAAATTTTGGTTTTTTCCAACTTGTTATACCTATTTTAAAATAAAATCTGCCTAAGAAATTTTTAAAAGATACAAGAAGTTTTTTAAGCATTTTTTCAACCCTTTGATCTATTTAAAAACAGTATATTATTTAATTGCATAAATGCAATGTTTTAAAATTATCCGAAAGTACATTAAGTCGATTACACAGGTTTTGAGATCGTGTTCAAGTGCCTTTGTCCCAGGTGCAGTATTGACTCCTCTTCGTTGAATACGAACTACTTTGGAACTATGTGAGAAAGTATGAAATTAACAAGTGTTGACACTTATTATGTAAAGAAATTTTAGAAAAATAACTTAAAATTATATGAGAACAGCTATGATATAATGATATGGGGCACCAATTAGAAATACCGAAAATATGAACCCTAAATATAATTGTTAAATCCATTCTTAATTCAATAGATTGTATTGAAAAGAGGTATGTTCGTAATGGTATACGGACTAAATACCCCCAAGATAAAAGACTCCCTGTCATAATACCCCATTACCCCAGTTTTGAAAACATACAAAATACCCCCTCTCTCATAGTGGATGAGGCGTTGAACAGGGGAGTGAAGGATGTTGGGTGCGATTCCCCGAAGTTAAGTATTATTACGATTGATTTGACTTATTTCTAGTTAATTCTTTGACTGTCATTCATTTTACGTAAAAATTATTAGCGTAAATATGGTAAAAATTTGCAAATACGAAACAATTTTTGCTTTGGAAATGTTAATTGGTGGTGTCTCTGACATTCAATATTTACATTCAGTTTGACAATATTTTAATTTCATTCGGGTTAGGTTAGATTAGGTTGGGTTAGGTTAGTCTGCTTGGGTTGAGTTGAGTTAGGTTACGTTAGGTTGAGTTAGGTTAGTTTGGGTTAGGTTAGGTTAGGTTGGGTTTGTTTAGGTTTGGTTGGGTTGGATTAGGTAAGGTTAGGTTAGGTTACTTTAGAGTTAGGTTAGGTTACTTTAGAGTTAGGTTAGTAATATTTTGTAAATAACTTTAAAATTATAAATATAATCGAAATAAACAGAAAGAACTCACCTCCTACGGAAAAGACATTGTTAAAAAAATAAAACTAAGCATAAATGAATAAATACAATTGAAAAAAACTGAAAAATTTCACCTCCTTTGAAAAAGACAATTTTAAATAATAAAAAAGTAATTTAGAATTCAATATAGTAGGCATTGAATAAATAAATAAATAAATAATTGAGACAAGCAAAGAAGTCTTACCCACTATGCATACCACATGTTTAATATAAAAGAAAAAGTAGTTCTCATGTTAGGAATGTAGTAATAAAGCAATAATCGAAATGAAAAGAGAAAGCTTACCGACTATGCAAAACAAATGTTTAAAAATAAATTAAAATGAAAAAACATCGTGAAACTAAGCAGAGGATTAACAAATTAAATTTCGAAATAAACAGAAAAATCTTACTTCCTATGAAAAACATAATGTTTAAATATAAATTGAAACGGAAATGTTATAAACTAGGCATAGAATTAGTATATAAAAACTCGAAGTAAATGGGAAAATCATACCTCCTATGAAGAACACATGTTTAAAAAGTAAAAATAAAAATTGAGAATCCACTTAGTAGGCATTGAATAAATAAATAAATAATTGAGATGAGGAAAGAAATCTTACCCACTATGAATAACACAATGTTTAAAAATAAAAGAAAAATTAGTTCTTATGCTAGGAATGTAATAATAAACCATTAATTGAAATAAACAGAGAAAGCTTACAGGCTATGGGAAAAAAAAAAACAAAATCGAAAATGTCATGAAACTAGGCAAAGAAATAACAAATAAAAAATCGAATGAACAGAAAAAATTTACCTCCTACGCAAAACATAGTGTTTTAAAGATAAATTTAAACGGAAAATGTTATAAACTAGGCATAGAATTAATAAATAAACTCGAAATGAACAGAAAAATCTTACCTCCTATGAAGAACACAATGTTTCAAAAGTAAGAAAAAAAATTGAGAATTCAACGTAGTAGGCATTGAATAAATAAACAAATAATTGAGATGAGGAAGGAAATCTTACCCACTATGCATAACACAATGTTTAAAAATGAAAGAAAAATTAGTTCTCTTGCTAAGAATGCAATAATAAAGCAATAATCTAAATAAATAGAGAAAGCTTACAGACTATGCAATACAAAATGTTTAAAAATAAATTAAATGGAAAATGTCATCAATTAGGCAAAAAATTAACAAACAAAAACTCGATATAAACCAAAAAACTTACTTCCTATGCAAAACATAATGTTTAAAGATAAAAACCCTCAAAATGGTTATCACACTAGGCATACAAATAATAAAATAAAAGTCGAATAAACAATTGCTTACCGTCTATGCAAAACACAATGTTTATAAAAATTAAAAATTAAAAATTCAACCTAGGAGGCTTTAAATAAATAATAGTGATACGGAAAGATATCTTACTAACTATGCAACCAAACCACAATGTTTAAAAAAGTAAGAAAATTATTTCTCATACGAGGAATGTAACTAATTAAACATAATCAAAATAAAATAGGAAAATCTTACTGGCTATGCAAAACAAAATATTT
>JAEQBA010001826.1:388796-412976 GCA_019434445.1 Phalangium opilio | reverse complement strand
TTTTGATATTATTGCAGTTTGGTTTCTAATATGTTTTATAGTATTACGCTACAGAAAACGTTTTCAAATGACGGAATTCCGATTAAGTTTCTTCACAAGGAACTAAAAAAGTGGTTGAAAGTGACATGAAGTGTGTATAATTCATTTTAAAGTATCGGCAAAACACTAAAAATTGGTTAAGTTTCGATAAATGTTTAGTAAACGTTTCGTTATTCGACTTAAATATATCCGATATTGTTAATATATGACTATTATCAAACAGATAATGAAGTTGAATGACGAAAAAGTGCTCGCAAGTGTTGTTAATCTACTAAAATTCGGATGAAACTGACGTGAAATGAAAGCATTCGATTGAAAGCGAAAATACGACTAAGAAAGTGGATCAAAGTTTTGTTAAACTACTAAAATGTGGTTCAAATCACATTCAAAGGAACTAAAAAGCAGTTGAACGTTCATGAAATGACAAAAGTACAATTGTAAGTAATGTGTTTAATATTTTTATAATTTTGCAAGGATATAATACTTCTCGCGGATCTCAGCAGTGTGTGAAATTTGATAACACGAATGTTACCAGTAATTGGTCCATTAACGTAACAAATGTGGATGATTACCAAGAAATAAACCCATTTGATTTCAATCGTGATTTGATACTATCATAACCAAAACTTCGGTTTATCACGACGTTTCGAGGAGACCTTTAGACACTTAATACTAGTCGAAACCCATTGGTGAGAAATTAACAATTGCTAAATTTGTTTGCAATATAAACCAAGGCTTTGAACGCAGAATTTATCCCAGTTTGTTTATTTTATCAGTATAGATCTTCTCAAGACACACTTTCTTATCAGTTTGATAAATGGAAATTTAATTGGTGATAAATTATAAAGTGCAACGCCTAATAGATCCGCATCTCTTTTATCAGTATCATCGTCTTTTCGATCTTACGTTGAAATTTCAAAATATCATTTAACCACTTTGGAACAGAAAAACTCCAATGCAAAAACAGATGGACACGCGTTTTCAGTAGAGAATGATGTACCACAGACGTTGGATGGAAATGTCAAGGCTGCCAATCTCAAGACCGGGGGAGGGCCGCCACACGCGCGTATTTTTGTTTTCCCCCCCGGCGCGTGTTCTATTAGGCGGCCCCCCTCCAGGTCTTGAGATTGGCAGCCTTGACATTTCCATCCAACGTCTGTGGTACATCATTCTCTACTGAAAATACGCGTGTCCATCTGTTTTTGCATTGGAGTTTTTCTGTTCCAAAGTGGTTAAATGATATTTTGAAATTTCAACGTAAGATCGAAAAGACGATGATACTGATAAAAGAGATGCGGATCTATTAGGCGTTGCACTTTATAATTTATCACCAATTAAATTTCCATTTATCAAACTGATAAGAAAGTGTGTCTTGAGAAGATCTATACTGATAAAATAAACAAACTGGGATAAATTCTGCGTTCAAAGCCTTGGTTTATATTGCAAACAAATTTAGCAATTGTTAATTTCTCACCAATGGGTTTCGACTAGTATTAAGTGTCTAAAGGTCTCCTCGAAACGTCGTGATAAACCGAAGTTTTGGTTATGATAGTATCAAATCACGATTGAAATCAAATGGGTTTATTTCTTGGTAATCATCCACATTTGTTACGTTAATGGACCAATTACTGGTAACATTCGTGTTATCAAATTTCACACACTGCTGAGATCCGCGAGAAGTATTTATATCCTTGCAAAATTTATAAAAATATTAAACACATTACTTACAATTGTACTTTTGTCATTTCATGAACGTTCAACTGCTTTTTAGTTCCTTTGAATGTGATTTGAACCACATTTTAGTAGTTTAACAAAACTTTGATCCACTTTCTAGTCGTATTTTCGCTTTCACAATCGAATGCTTTCATTTCACGTCAGTTTCATCCGAATTTTAGTAGATTAACAACACTTGCGAGCACTTTTTCGTCATTCAACTTCATTATCTGTTTGATAATAGTCATATATTAACAATATCGGATATATTTAAGTCGAATAACGAAACGTTTACTAAACATTTATCGAAACTTTAACCAATTTTTAGTGTTTTGCCGATACTTTAAAATGAATTATACACACTTCATGTCACTTTCAACCACTTTTTTAGTTCCTTGTGAAGAAAACTTAATCGGAATTCCGTCATTTGAAAACGTTTTCTGTAGCGTTAATACCTATAAACATATTAGAAACCAAACTGCAATAATATCAAAACATAAATTAATGTTAATGAGGAGATGGTGTTTCATTGATTTTCTGTTATTTAGTCTGAAGTTTGAAATCATCCGTTTTACACTACGTATCTTTCACCTTGAAAATTCGTTTTCCATATAAACTTTTGCAGTTGGATTAGGAATTTATCTAAATCATAAATTAATGTATTCCGATTAAGAGTAAGACGTTTATATTCTAGGAATTCATACATTATTAGATAATAAGGTGTTCATCACATTTATATCACATGGGAATTTTGGTTATGGAACATTGAAATTCGATTTCAAAACCATAGAAATTAGTAAAGCGATGTAGAATTTCGGAAAAAGGAATTAAATCGCCGAAATAATAAAAATTAGAACAGAAACATGAAAAGCTTGAGGAAAAAGGATAAATAAACTTGCAACAAAATAAGAAGTTTGAAACGTTTCAGCAGGAACAACAAAAGTTTGAAAAGTAATAAAAAACGTATCAGCACAAATAGGAAAAGTTTGAACAGTAATAAAAAAACGTTTCAGCAGAAATAAGAAATGTCTAAACAGAAACAGGGAAAATTGAACATAAATAGTGAAACTTTGAACATAAATGGTGAAGATTTTAACAGAAAGAGTGCAACTTTGAACATAAAGAGTGAAACTTTGAACATAAAGAGTGAAACTTTGAACATAAAGAGTGAAACTTTGAACAGCAAGAGTGAAACTTTGAACATAAAGAGTGAAACTTTGAACAGAAAGAGTGAAAATTTTAACATAAATAGCGAAACTTTGAACAGAAATAGTGAAACTTTGAACAGAAAGAGTGAAACTTTGAACAGAAAGAGTGAAACTTTGAACAGAAAGAGTGAAACTTTGAACAGAAAGAGTGAAACATAGAACAGGAAGAGTGAAACTTTGAACAAGAAGAGTGAAACTTTGAACAGAAAGAGTGAAAAATAGAACAGAAAGAGTGAAACATAGAACAGAAAGAGTGAAACATAGAACAGAAAGAGTGAAACATAGAACAGAAAGAGTGAAACATAGAACAGGAAGAGTGAAACTTTGAACAAGAAGAGTGAAACTTTGAACAGAAAGAGTGAAAATAGAACAGAAAGAGTGAAACATAGAACAGAACGAGTGAAACATAGAACAGAAAGAGTGAAACATAGAACAGAAAGAGTGAAACATAGAACAGAAAGAGTGAAACATAGGACAGAAAGAGTGAAACCTAGAACAGAAAGAGTGAAACCTAGAACAGAAAAAGTGAAACATAGAACAGAAAGAGTAAAACATAGAACAGAAAGAGTGAAACATAGAACAGAAAGAGTGAAACATAGAACAGAAAGAGTGAAACATAGAACAGAAAGAGTGAAACATAGAACAGAAAGAATGAAACATAAAACAGAAAGAGTGAAACATAAAACAGAAAGAGTGAAACATAGGACAGAAAGAGTGAAACATAGAACAGAAAGAGTGAAACATTGGACAGAAAGAGAGAAACCTAGGACAGAAAGAGTGAAACCTAGAACAGAAAGAGTGAAACCTAGAACAGAAAGAGTGAAACATAGAACAGAAAGAGTGAAACATAGAACAGAAAGAGTGAAACATAGAACAGAAAGAGTGAAACATAGAACAGAAAGAGTGAAACTTAGAACAGAAAGAGTGAAACATAGAACAGGAAGAGTGAAAATTTGAACAGGAAGAGTGAAACTTTGAACAGAAAGAGTGAAAAATAGAACAGAAAGAGTGAAACATAGAACAGAACGAGTGAAACATAGAACAGAACGAGTGAAACATAGAACAGAAAGAGTGAAACATAGAACAGAACGAGTGAAACATAGAACAGAAAGAGTGAAACATAGAACAGAAAGAGTGAAACATAGAACAGAAAGAGTGAAACATAGAACAGAAAGAGTGAAACATAGAACAGAAAGAGTGAAACAGAAAGAGTGAAACCTAGAACAGAAAGAGTGAAAAATAAGGAGTGAAACTTTGAACATAAATAGTGGAACTTTAAACATAAATATTGAAACTTAAAACATAAATGGTGAAACTTTAAACATAAATGGTGAACTTAAAACATAAATAGTGAAACATTGAACAGAAATAGTGAAAATTTGAACATAAAGACTGAAACTTTAAACAGAAAGAAGAGTGAAACTTTGAACATAAATAGTGAAACTTTAAACAATAGGGAAACTTTGAACAGAAAGAGTGAAACTTTGAACATAATGAGTAAAAACTTTGAACAGAAATAGTGAAACTCTGAACAGAAATAGTGAAACACCGAACAGAAATAGTGAAACACCGAACAGAAATAGTGAAACACTGAACAGAAATAGTGAAACGTCGAACAGAAATACTGAAACGCCGAACAGAAATAGTGAAACACCGAACAGAAATAGTGAAACGCCGAACAGAAATGGTGAAACACCGAACAGAAATAGTGAAACGCCGAACAGAAATAGTGAAACGCCGAACAGAAATAGTGAAACACCGAACAGAAATAGTGAAACACCGAACAGAAATAGTGAAACACCGAACAGAAATAGTGAAACACCGAACAGAAATAGTGAAACACTGAACAGAAATAGTGAAAATCTGAACATAAATAGTGAAACACTGAACAGAAATAGTGAAAATCTGAACATAAATAGTGAAACATTGAACAGAAATAGTGAAACTCCGAACAGAAATAGTGAAACGCCGAACAGAAATAGTGAAACGCTGAACAGAAATAGTGAAACGCCGAACAGAAATACTGAAACGCCGAACAGAAATACTGAAACGCCGAACAGAAATAGTGAAACGCCGAACAGAAATAGTGAAACGCCGAACAGAAATAGTGAAACACCGAACAGAAATAGTGAAACACCGAACAGAAATAGTGAAACACCGAACAGAAATAGTGAAACACCGAACAGAAATAGTGAAACACCGAACAGAAATAGTGAAACACCGAACAGAAATAGTGAAACACCGAACAGAAATAGTGAAACACCGAACAGAAATAGTGAAACACCGAACAGAAATAGTGAAACACCGAACAGAAATAGTGAAACACTGAACAGAAATAGTGAAACACTGAACAGAAATAGTGAAACTCTGAACATAAATAGTGAAACATTGAACAGAAATAGTGAAACTCCGAACAGAAATAGTGAAACTCTGAACAGAAATAGTGAAACACCGAACAGAAATAGTGAAACACCGAACAGAAATAGTGAAACACTGAACAGAAATAGTGAAACGCCGAACAGAAATAGTGAAACACCGAACAGAAATAGTGAAACACTGAACAGAAATAGTGAAACGCCGAACAGAAATAGTGAAACGCCGAACAGAAATAGTGAAACACCGAACAGAAATAGTGAAACACCGAACAGAAATAGTGAAACACCGAACAGAAATAGTGAAACACCGAACAGAAATAGTGAAACACCGAACAGAAATAGTGAAACACCGAACAGAAATAGTGAAACACCGAACAGAAATAGTGAAACACCGAACAGAAATAGTGAAACACCGAACAGAAATAGTGAAACACCGAACAGAAATAGTGAAACTCTGAACAGAAATAGTGTAGCTTTCAGTATTATTCTCGTCATCTTTTCTATCATTCTCCATCACTTTAAATAGCATTTTGTTTATCTTTTCAATTATTTTCCACCACTTTTTATTGTAGTTTGGTAGGTTCACAACACTTTAAATCGCATATTCTCCCATTTCGATACACTTTTGACAAAGTGCTTAGGGATAGAATCTAAGATCTGTATCTTGCTTTATCCTACAAATATTTTTATCTATAGATTCACCAAATAAAATAGAGGGTATTTGATTTAATTTTATTCCGCTTTATTATGATATCCGATATTTGCTCATTGTATAAACATGATAAAGATATTTATGATACGGTGCTATCGGAATAAATGTCTTTAATCAATAGAAAGTAGGTTTATTAATATCTAAACATTGTTTTAAGGACGGCAACACTAGTATCTGGTGTTCATATCGGGATGGGAACATTAATAGGGAAAGTATGAACAATAGGGAAGGTTTGAACACTAATATGAAAGTTTTCTCTAATCATTTTGACTTTAGAAATGAATTAAACGCATGGACTAAAGCGTGGGTAGTTCGAAAGTCTACCCGCCATATTTCTGAAATTAGTTCACTTCTGCACTTATCAATTTAACCTTTGCTTGCACAAGCTCGGAGGAAATTTACCGATGATTTTGAAATGAGTTTTACCCTTTTATCATTGTTTACTATGGTTTGAATTTGATTTTGTTTGTGTTTAGGAGATACAATTGCCATCTTTTCTATTTACTGTAAATCCATACTTTTAGGAAGATCAAATATTTGTTCATTTCCTCGACATGTATGTGAAAGAATGGATAAATCGAGGCATATGCTTTTATCATTTCAAATCATTATTGGTTCTCTTATCAGATCGAAAGTTCACTTTACTGTTGGCAATGTGAGACAAAGTTTTGGACATAGAGTTTATTTCCCTTATCAGTTCAAATAATAATATAATATGATAAGAGAATTTTTTGTTTTTAATAGTAAAAATTAATAAAATTAATATTTTATGGGTGTTATAAGATTTAAGATAGGCCAACCAAAAAAAAAATTAGAAACACAAAATATTTAACGTAAGCATCTGCCTACAGAACGCCGAATTTAAAAATGTTTATTATTAAACCAGTTAAACTACTTCACGTATTTCCCCAGCCACGCCATGGTATTTCTCCTACAATTTCCTCGCCGTTCACAAAGTCAACATGGTGTCAGGGGGTGTCGGGTTTTTCCCCCGCCAGGGAAAATGTGACGTTGTGTTTGATTCACTGGCACCATAGGAAGATTGTCCGAAAAAAAAATGTGGTGGACGTCATGTCTGATTCATTGACGCCATATTTACTGGTGCCATGTCTGATTCATTGACGCCATATTTATAGGTGCCATCTGGCACTGACTGACGCCACTGTCCCAAAGGCAATATTTACTATCTACTGTGTAATGTTAATCCTTGGAGGGTGGTATGTTGACGAACATTTTGCTTAATTACTCGGCCCCTGTTTGTCGTAGTCCTAAGTTGTTAGTATGGTTGGATGGGGGATAAATTGGACTATAACATACTCAAAGGACATTCCCGTATCTCTAGTAGAACCAGAGTTATGAGCCTCCAAAGTTTAGTGTAATGTTATTCACGAACATTTTGCTTAATTGCTCGGCCCCTGTTTGACGCAAATTTCCCTGATTTCCCAGAATTTTACAAAAAATTCTAAATTTCCCTGAGTTTTCCCTGAGGTTTTTGTCAACTATTTATTTCCCTGATTTTTCCAGGTTTTCCCTGTTTTCCAGGTTTGTATGAACCCTGTAAAAAAAATAATAAATTAATTTCAAATTTGTAGGAACCCCTGTATTTGAAAAATTTAAAAAAATTATTCAACTCTTTGAAAAAGATATTATGCAAATATCCCCAGACACCCAAACATCAAGCGTTGATGCTTATAATTCGGTTTTAACTCATTTTGCACCTAAAAACACCCATTATTCATATCTTGGAATGGAAGCCAGGTTTTTATAATTTTCCATAGTAGTCACGTAACCTTGGCTTAGTTATAACTAAAATCGGTTAACCTTTCTCAAAGAATGTTAGTAGCAGCCCTTCACTATAATGAAAATTCAAACAAAATTCAAGCCACTACAAAAGACGGAAATCAGCGGTGGAATATATATTTTCCAAAGGCAAAAAAAGGGGAATATTCAGGAAATCCGATAATGGAAGCTTCAACCTATGGTAAAATAGTTAAAGAGTTACTGCCATAATTTTCGTCATCCACAAACTTAAAATACGAAAACAATCCTTGAAAAATCTAGTTTATTATGATATGTTCACTTTTGTATTTGGTTTCGCAGAAATTTATAAAATTGCAATCAAAGTTTTGTGTTTGGAAAAGGCCTAGTTAAAATTTGTTTCGTTTGATGACGTAGTAAGGAGAAATTTTCACTCTAGATGTTGCTCACGTGACGCCTGTTAGTGTCTCCGCGTGCGCGTTAAGCCTATTTTATTCAGATTCGCGCGGCATTAGTAGGCTCGGAAGTCGCGGGCGCATGCGCTTGGCTTTTCCGCGAGATGCCGTGAGTGACGTAGCGAGGAGAAAAACCCGCCAAATATCTTCTCCGCAAATTTGCTTTTTCCCCCAAATTTCAAGTGTTTTTTTCTGTGTTTTCCCTCATATTTAAATATTTATTAAGCATATTTTTGGAATCAGAAGAGTTTAAACTCTCAAATAAGTAAGGTTTTCTTTAGATTTGAGATAATTTTTAAATCAGTTCGCTATTCCTTTAAGGAATTTGTCTTAAGTTAATCTTTCATGAAATATTTAGGATTTTTATCTGTCCGAGAGGGTCTGTTACCGCCGAGTCTTATGTAAAATTTGCGTTCCCCAACTGCTTTTTAGATTATGTAGAGAAATTGTTTGAGAAGCTAATCGAGAAAAGTAACAATATGTATGAAGAAGCTTTGAATGAAGCCCCAGCTAATCAAGTTCCAGTACCAAGGCCATTATCGGCGCAGTATGTTCACCCAGAAGAAGAAGAAGCAATTGAAGCTTTGAAAGTAGCACGCCGCTTTTCCCATTGATAATCCCTTTTTTTTCATCAAAATAAATATTGCATAAAAATTGGTTTTATATTGTTTTAATAAAAGCTGGTGTTTACAAAAATACTATATAGTCCATTATTTTCTTAAACTGGACCAGGTTCAGTATAGCCTTGATATATATCTGATGGATATTCTCTACTTAGTCTTACTCTATTTACCGCGCAACACGGGATTGGGCGCCTTACTCTCCTACCCAAAACTCTGTATATACAAGCGATAAATTAAGAATCTATAGGTCCTATAACGCAAAAGGAAAATGATTAGAATTAAATTTATTCCGCTTATATATCACTAGCTGTTACCCGCGGCGTCGCTCGCGTGTAATAAGTACTTCCATCAAAATGATACAAAGAATGGGCAGATTTTACTGATTCGACTAATATTTTTGTAGCACCCTAGGAGCGAAGGCACTCGGCGTTGCCCGTCAGCCCGTCGGGATGCATTTTTTATTATTACTTTTCACGCGGACATTATTCTATAAAGAAGGGTGTATAAGTTTTTGGCCGCCATTTAAAAATATGGCAACAAATCGAACCCGAAAGACCATTCAGCCCCTCTAAAGGTTAAGGGAAACCAGTTTACTAAATATTTGCGAAATCAGTTTTAAGGCGCGGACTTTGTTGCATAGAGAAGATTTTTTTACATTTCTGTGCGCCATTTATTAAGATGGTGGCGGATTGGAAAAATCTTTCTTAGTACGCGCCTACTACTTATGAGTAACGTTCCTGCAAATTTTCAGCCTTCTAGGGCAAGCGGTTTGGGCTGGGCGTTGATTATCAGTCAGTCAGTCAGGACTTTGATTTATATAGATATAGATTTTAACTTCCACACTCATGATTTAATAATATAGAAGTTTTGTTTATCAACTTTTCGGGGGGGGGGGGACTTACGGATTAATCTCATCATCAACTGGCACAAAATTATTTTCTCTAAATTCATCAAATAGGATATTCAAGATATTTGGTCTCATTATATCATTGAACGTGTCAGTTTCTATGATGCAATTTAAGGGGCCAATTTCGTTAATTAGTCTTTCATTTGGAGGCTCATCCCTGCAGCAAAAACTCTTCTACTATACTAATGGCATGACGAAACAAAAACCACACATGGATTAACTAACGCTAGGGATTGTTCCTAACTGTGTTTCTCATGTAATGCTATCGCCAACTACATGTTCCAAATTATTCCTTGATTCCCCTCTTCATTCCCCCAATTTATTGGACCAAAACGGATGTAGATATGGCGCCATCTCTCGGCAAAATAAATCGTTTTAGCCCAATTTAGGCAGTATTTAAATTTTGACGTCATAGACCACGTGATATTTGGTCCAATGAAGTAGAAAAATATGTTATATTTATTTTATTAAGGGTATTAAAACATTAAGATAACTCACCAAAACTTTGTCGTTGTTTTTTTTTTTGCCACCTACTAACACTAGTGCTTAGCCGTTAGGCCTTGAGCACCAGGAAGAATTGAGCGGGAGACCCTACGCGGCCCAGCACTGACGGGGGCCGCTAGGTCGTATGTGTATAAGCAGGGAAGGAAATGAGGTTTACTTGGGAGGTGACGGAAGGTGGAATTGGGGTAAGTCACCTCCGGCGGACACGGGACAGTCGGCACCTATAGGGAGGATCGCCGACATGTGTCGTATTCCCTCAAACTTTGCCGCCCAGAAGCTTGGCTTACAGGAGTGCGCCACACTCCCGGCCTTTGTCGTTCTTTTATAATCAATTTTCAAGCTGTGATTTTAGCTCGCAAAGACCAACTATTTTGCAACAAAGTTTAGGGATTGGCCTGTCTTGACAAAAAGCGGCGCGAAAACATCGGACACCTGGTGGCGGTGAGAGATCTACGCGAGATAAACAAGTTGGGAAAACAAAATTAACCTCTCCATGTCGAAAAACAATTAAGAGGTTTTTCTTATATATTTAGATAAATATAATTGATTTTTAATCGTCATTAATTTACCTCAATTCTAATTAAATCGTTTTAAGAAACCTTATCCCTAAAATCATTTTAATCATTGCTATTGTTGACGTTTCAATTCAAGCGTATGCCTCTTTAACAATTTTGTCAGATTTAGGTTATATAAGGCGATTGATTCAAAGTAATTCTGAGAGAGCGGTAGCTCTCTTAGATAAGACTTCATACTGCTCTTAATGTATAAGGAAGGTTTTTGTTTGGATGTAGTTTTTTACCTCTCCGAGTGACGTATGTCACGGAGAGGTTCTAATTTCGACGTGTCTGTCTGTCTGTCTGTCTGTCTGTCTGTCTGTGTGTGTGTCAGTCTGTTGTTATTGACTTAAACCCCAGGGGACCGCGTTCGCAGTTTTCAAATCGGAGCAAACGTTTTCCCAAATTCCGGACCGCATTTACAGTTCCCGGAAATTTGGAAAATTGTATTCCACTTACAATGGCTATTATCCATTGCCTGTCTAACACCACTATCCTCAGGCCATTTGTCTATCTTACTAACTTCTATAATCCACCTTCATCTGCTCTTTGTCGATCCCACAAGGACACCAGTCTCTACACACTGGCTTCTATTCACCACCATCTTCTGGTATTTGTCCATCCCACATGCACACCAGTCTGTACACCTGGCTTCTAACACCACCATCCTCTGGTCTTCGTTTTTGTCCATCCCACATGGACACCAGTCTGTACACCTGGCTTCTAACACCACCATCCTCTGGTCTTTGTTTTTGTCCATCCCACATGGACACCAGTCTGTACACCTGGCTTCTAACACCACCATCCTCTGGTCTTTGTTTTTGTCCATTCCACATGGACACCAGTCTGTACACCTGGCTTCTAACACCACCATCCTCTAGTCTTTGTTTTTGTCCATCCCACATGGACACCAGTCTGCACACCTGGCTTCTAACACCACCATCCTCTGGTCTTTGTTTTTGTCCATCCCACATGGACACCAGTCTGTACACCTGGCTTCTACTCCATCATCATCGTTAAGGTTAAGACATACGCGGCGATCGGCCAGGGTTACGAGAAACGTCTGGCCTTCCAATGGCGGGGCTTCCACCAAAGGTTCACGCAATTGCGCTGTTCTTATCCATAGCTGCGATTCGACACCCTTATATACTACCTATTTGAGTAAGGCGACGCAACCGGCGTATGCTTCATTTCAAACGCCAATATTAGTCGAGTCTCTCAAGAATGTTTAATTATTCTTTTTCAAAACGATGTAACGCTCAATAAGGCGAACAACTATCGAAGAAAATATTTAATATTAATTATATTTATTTTAATATTTAAGATAATCATGTCTCTAAACTCAAAATGAATACGGAAAGGGTAAAACAGCAGTCTATGTGTTTGTCTATATGTGTCCGTCCGTTGTTACACTAGTGCGCTGCGTTAGAAGTTCGTTTTTGTTTGATGTGTTAAGAAATCCTTCAGAACCTTAATATTCCCGTTTTCCATAATATAAAATGAATATGTGGAAATATTTTTCGTAATTATGATGCATTTAGTACTTTTGTAGCTTTAAAGCTCTATTTCATTTTGATATTCCAAAGATTTGTTTTAATATTATTATTTAAAATGGATGTTTATATATTACTTAAGCTATACTACATCTGTTTATAGCATAATCCTTCCTAAAGTGAATACAAGCGCAACGCTACAATGTTGGTCAAATGAACTGGTACGTGTCAATAGGCCTAGTGAACCAAAAAGTAAACGCTTGGGTTTGGTTTTCGTTTCTGTAATGCAGAGACATTAACGGTTCAGAGTGAGCCGAAAGTTAAATACACTTTTAAATAATTAGGCTTAGATTTTATAATCATGGTGGAAATCTGGACCGCGTTCAGCAGAGCCCAGCGCTGTTAGCAGTGTCCTACATAACGGGATATTGTTTTCAAATTTTGACGTCACGGTGCTTAGCGCTGAGCTAGCGCGGTCTTCAAAGAAAATAGGCGGCTTTTAGGATAACGTGACGTAAAAGGCGTAGTTCTCAGCTTGGCGAAAAAACCATGGAGGAATTAATACAAATAGCTCTATGGGACTATAGCTATTTAATTGGCGTGAAACCAGTTGATCACGCGAGAATTTTAAGAGATATGTTAGTTTCTAATTTTAATTATAAAAGTTGTTATCTATCTCTATAAATATGTTATCATACAATTTTTGTTAAGCCTTGGTACCTTGCACGCTTTATTGCGCTAGCGTCATTTATAAAACGCCCATGACCTGAGAAACGCTATGACCACAGACCTCACCGGTAAACATTTCCAAAATCCGCTGTTTTTTTTGGTGAGCTCTGCTGAACGCAGCCCAGACCAGTGAAAGGTCTGATCGTAATCGGATAATAGCTTCGTGTTTTCATGCTTTTTATGGTACGCATTTACTTTCAGTGTGTGTAGCCACAAATAAGCTTTGGTGTTATGTAACGTTAACAGTCATGTTGACAAACTAAGAAAATAGTTGAGATGAAACGAGAGGATAGTGTTTACATGGCAACCCTGTTGTGAATATGGCTTTGAACATAGAGGGCATACAGTTGAGGAGTAGAAAATTGGGCCTTTACAAACACGTAAAGGTAATATCTCTCCAAAGTTTTATCTCTTCATTTCCCGTTTTTCCCCCATCGGATGATTTTAATGTCTACAAGTATATCATTATTGGATGTAAAATGTCGTCTGATTTACAGTATATTTGCTATGCTTTGTATACTGCTTTAATATTTCATAAATTTTAACTTAAGAAACATTTCCATATCTGGGTAAATAAGTTTGTAAGTAGTCGTCTTGACTCGGAGAGGTAATATTTTTGTTTTCCCAACTTGTTTTGTATTGCATTAATTGTTCTGAATAAATTCCACAGAACTACAATTCGGGCCCTCAATTTGTGGTTAAATTTTCAAAGAGATCCATTAATTAGTCTAATTTATAAAAAATAAAGTTGCTAAGGGTAGTTTTCATTTCCATAAAATTAATCACACCTTTTGATGAAAAACAGGAATTTTTCCCATAGAAATAACATGGGAAATTTTTGGAAAAAAACAAATCGGTTATTCGTGATTTAGAAAAACTATACGTTGGTTAGTTTTGGGAACGATCTTAAATGAAACTTTACACTATAATCTAGGACCATTTTTCTTGTTATTAAGAAAAATTAGTTTTAAGTAGGGTTAGTCCCCCTATTATCGGACACATTTTAAAAAATTATGGTTAAATGTAAGGAAATCACAGAAAACCTTTGAAAAGTTTATGAAATATATATTTTGAACGTTTCTGCACCTAATGGTATCGAAATAATTCCAAAAGAACGATCTAATATTGTCCCAATTATGGATTTTATTCGGCAAGTATCGTACCCTATTATCGGCTATTTGGATGTTGATTCGGACACCCATGTTCCATTTATCGGACGCCTATACATCCAACTCGGACACTGGGATCTCAGAATCGGACAGTGGGTCTTTCTAGCCGAGCCACTGGGATCTCAGAATCGGACAGTGGGTCTTTGTAGCCCGGACACTGGGATCTCAGAATCGGACAGTGGGTCTTCGTTATCGGACACTGGGATCTCAGAATCGGACAGCGGGTCTTCGCTATCGGACACTGGGATCTCAGAATCGGACAGTGGGTCTTCGTTATCGGACATTGGGATCTCTGTATCGGACAATGGTTCCTCAATTGGGACACCAATTTTTTTAACAATAAAAGACCCGTGAAAATTGTTACTTCTCTGACACTTCTGGACCCATTCTGAACATCACTAACCGCTTTAAGCATTAAATATTTACAATCCCTCTCTTATTGTAAGCCTACGTTAAATATTTGTCTTTAAAACGTGTTTGAAAGCTGTCCGATAATAGGTTTTCTCCATTAGATACGATTCGCGTTTTATTTTCATGTAAAGAAACCTAGAACTAACTGTTAAAGTAGCAATTTATTAATCAAAAATGTCTTGATTAGAATCAAGTCCTAAAAAGTATCGATAAGACTGAGGTTATCACTTGTCTGAAGGATCAGATATTAATTTTTCTTTTTAATTGAAACTTAAAGGCATGCTTAAGAAAAAAACAACGTTCCATTACCGTTTTCCGTTGAAATAACTTATTTTACAGGTAATCAATTTCAAAAATTTACTTATCTCGGGTTTTCGGGCACAATTCCATTCCCCCAAAACATTTTATCATTACATTAATTACTTTTGAGAGAGTACGTGTATGACATTGAGTTTTAAAAGGTTCCCTCATTTGTGCCCGGTATGCTTCGCAGTGGATACGTTTTAAAACAATGGCGGAAAATTAAGTAGGGACAGTTAGATTTTTACTCGTGGTTATGCAAAATGATGTAATGTCTAGTGTACTTCAGTTAACAGTCATACTGTTCATTCTCATAGCTCAGGACATGATTAATGCTGCTCACTATTTCTCTCTCTAGTTTCAAACAATGGTTAGAGACCATTCAGTGCCGCAGGTCGCACATGAATATATTTCAACTACAGTTTTCATCAATTCTCCGTGGTCGTACTATTAGAGGTTAAGCACTAATTTGTTCAGAACATGTCTCGAAAGTGTGCTTGTTGTAAGTTTTTAAAGCAGTGTTGCCAATGTGTGGGTAATTTCCCACATCGTGGGAGATTTAGGTTTGGTTTTAGGCTCTGTGGGGAAAAAGTAATATTTTTCCGAAATCAATCAAATGTCGGAATTTTCCTGTTCAAGGGTTAATAGTGCAAAATTTTCAAAAATGCACTAATTTTAACTGCACAGTTAAAATTAGTGCATTTTCGAAAATTTTATCCGGTTTAATAATTTCAAGCGACATTTTGAAATAAATTCGGTGATTTTAAGTTTGGCACTGAAAAAAAGAAAGCATATTTTGAGAATTTTAAAGCTTTATAGCATTTGTACATATTGTCAAAGCCATGCGGAGTGATATTCCATATTAAACTTAGTATGATAAAATAGTCCAGATAAATATGACTGTAAAAAAGGGGGTGTGGGAAATGCGGCAAATTTTTAAAATGGAAGTGGGAACATCCACTTTCTAACATTAGCAACACTGATTTGAAGGTTTTGGTCATGGCTAAACAGACCGCTCATTCAGTTTTTTATTGTTTTAAAGCTTATTTTGACACGTTATCTCTCAAAAGTAATTAATGTAATGATAAAATGTTTTGAGGGAATGGAATTGTGCCCGAAAACCCGAGATAAGTAAATTTTTGAAATTGATTACCTGTAAAATAAGTTATTTCAACGGAAAACGGTAATGGAACGTTGTTTTTTTCTTAAGCATGCCTTTAAGTTTCAATTAAAAAGAAAAATTAATATCTGATCCTTCAGACAAGTGATAACCTCAGTCTTATCGATACTTTTTAGGACTTGATTCTAATCAAGACATTTTTGATTAATATCTGCTCCTTCAGTCTTCATTTTAATTAAGATTGTTAAGAAACTGTTTTACATTTTCAAAATCTACACTAAGCAGAAACATATAAAAAGGGGACCGTAACTTTAGCTCAATCAGTCATTTATTTATAATGATACTCCAAAAAATAAAAACGTAACTCATTGAAAGTTTGTATTCTTATTGTAATTAACATAATACAATTTTTACAACCCTTTATTGAAACGCGAGGCGCTCCCCTAAAAATTCCACAAATAGGACCAAATTGACAGTTTTACACAATTTTTTAAAACGCTGATTTATGTCTGTTTAACCTTTAGCTCAAACTTTTCATAAGCCCAATATGAAATTCGGATATCCTTAAAACTTCTCAAAGACGATCCGAGATTATCAATTTCGAACTTTTTTTGCAGCATTAACTAACGTCTGTTTGATACAGGGCCGGATTAGGGGGGCCAAGGGGGCACTGGCCCCCGGGCGCAAGGCTTGTTGGGGCGCATTGAGTTTAACTATTCCCCCTTAGGGACTTTGCTGTTCCGTTTTTTACGACTTAAGGGGGCGCACACTATCTCGGCCCCCGGGTGCAAAATTGCTTAATCCGGCCCTGGTTTGATATTAAGCTTATAAACCTTAAACACAAAATAGTCAGGGCAATGCCGACTCAGTTTATAAGGGCTACCCTAAAAGTCCACAAAGGTGATCCAAGATTGTTAATAAATACGCCTAAAAAGTGCCCTCTTCAAAATATGTAGCCGGGGAAAAGAGAGCGTGATCGAGTGGGCTATGCTAGTGGGTATTTTGGTAGTAAGTAACGGGGGTTGGGACTCCAGGCATAGCCCGCTCCATCACGCACTCGACAACGCAAAGCAACTCGCGCCAGCGTGGGAAATAAGGCGGTAACACAGGGCAAATGACGAGTTTAAAAATTGCCTGGTACAGTTCAAAAATTAAATCGGAGGGGGGTCAGTGGTCCACGAGACTACTAAAAAATTCAAGGGTAACCAGAGTCCACACATTAAAATTCTAATATTTTAATTATCCACTTCCTTAGCTTAGCAGACGACGTGCTCTGGCCAATTGTCACGGACCAGTTTATTTATTCCAAGTCAGGAGGGTCTCTGGCCTAATGTCCAGTTTAAAAAAATCCTTATTTCCCACCCTGACTCGCGCTATAGCGCAAGCAGCTTGCGACGTGTTGCGCGTGATCGAGTAGGCTATGGTCCGGTCAAAAGAAATCTTCAGTTCAGCGTTGCAAATAAGGCGGTGGCACAG
Source organism: Phalangium opilio (assembly GCA_019434445.1). Lineage (NCBI taxonomy): Eukaryota > Metazoa > Arthropoda > Arachnida > Opiliones > Phalangiidae > Phalangium > Phalangium opilio. Next base: position 395,430 of record JAEQBA010001826.1, on the reverse strand, counting down.
GGAAAATGACCAGTTTAAAAATTAAATCGAAGGGTGAGCAGTGGTCCACAGGACCACTAAGGAAATTCTAGGGTAACCAGGGTCCAGACATTATCTCAACTATTTTAATTACCCACTTCTTTAGTTTAGCAGACGCCGCGCCCTGGTCAATGGTCATGGACCAGTTCATTTATTCCTGGGCAGGGGGTCGCTGGCCCAATGTCTAGTTTTAAAAAAATCCCTATTTCCCACCCTGATTCAGTTGGGAGTCCTGGAGCTCCTAAAGTCCAGAGATGCATATGACAAGGATTCATTTCTCATAAGCGAGAATGGCCAACTCTGTTGTGTAAAGAGACAGCCTGGCAGCCTGGTATTTTTTTACTTCTAAGTCAGCTGGGTTTTCACTTTTCACCTTTAAAAGTTAATACAGCCCTTTGAATTTAAATAATTAGAAATGAGAAATGTTATTAAATGAATGAATCTATACGGTTGCAGTTGTGTCGAAATGAGAGCAATTAAATATGTGTCTTTGATATTTAGCTCTGATAATTTCAGAAAATTAATAAAAAGTAGTGTTATGTATTTAACCAGAATTTATTTTATTGAAATTTATTAATAATTATTTAATTAAAAAAATTGTAATACTATTTTATGTTTTAAATTTTACAAATAAAATTCAAAACAGTAAACATAGGGCAAAGGTTATATTGTAATATAATTAGCCCGTGGGATTGATTTTAGCTATATCGCAATTAGAGCTCGACATTTTCTATCCATTATCCACAAATTAGTAATTAATTTGAATGAAAATAGGTGGATATCTTTTATTAATTGGGAAATAATGCACACACTTTACATTTAAATTTTAGAAGTTAATTTATTATTTACTTTGTGTATATAATATTCAGCATTAATTTCACTAAGGAAATAAACTAATTACCTACGAGGAATTAACTAGTATATATGTTTAAAATTATAATTTAATCGTTTCAAAACTAATATGGTTTTGAACCGGTCTTTGTAATTTAGTTATTAAAATTTTTGATTGTCGATTGGTCAATATTGAAAATTAACCAATGGTGGAACTAATTTTTTTTTAAACTCAATGAAACTGAAATATGAATGAATAATCTACTGAAAGAGGTATCAACCTATTATTTTTTTCAAAAGAAGGTAAATAAGGATTAGATGGCTTGCTGCTTCAAACAAGATTTTTAACCATGAATAGAATATTTTGTTAATTTTAGTCAAATTTAGATATTCGGTAATCGAGTTGATATGAATAAAGCCCTTTTTGCTCATGTCTATTTTAAACTTTAATCACAGATTTCGCTTACCATTTCACAAGCATAATAAACACTACTGAAGGGCGCAAATCTATCTGCGATCGGTAATGGTGACCAATATAGCAATTTGCCCAATTAATCAGTTAGAACTTCATTTGCACATTTCTATTCGTTAATTTGAAATGTTGCGAGAAATTTGAATGGAATATAAGTAGATATCTCTTTCAGAAGATAATTTTGATGTTGATATTTAAGATTCATTGAGTTAAAAAAATTGGTATTGGTATTTCAAGTAAGCTTAGATATCAACATCGGTGAATTTACGATATGGGCTTATGATGTTAGTCTGTTTATAAGATTAAGTCGTTACTTTAAGTGTCACTAGACAGTATCTACCTCCAAAATCGAGAGTTAGTAACTTTATAACCATCTCCTAGTCAGAGGATATCCGAGGGTCAATTTCTTATATCATTGACTGACAAGGCTCACTATAGCTTAGTCAACTTTTGGCAAGGCCTAATACCGTTTTTGCATGACTGTCGCCGTCAAATTCCTTTTAAAGCATAGATCATTAGATCATATAGTATCCACCCTTGATTTTCATTACGCAACACACGTTGGATTCGTAAACCTCGACGTGCACCACGATTAGAAGCATTAAAATGCAAAAACAACACACTGACCGCATACATTTTTGGTAAATAATAACAGAGTCACTACAGCTGTTTTCGGGGGAATCGGGGCTGAACGAGCGACCGAGAGGGCGTAGAAGAAAAAGCCTCCGGCGGCCGGTCTCTTAAAGGGGGTAGTTTCGAGGGAACGAAATTCAAATGCAAGGCGCGTCCCTTCAACAAAAAACATTGAATTCGTTAATACGGACGTTTTAGGCAATTATAATATTGAAATTTTATACAATTAAGTAATATCATAGCCCACTTGATCACGCTGGCTGCACGCGCTATAGAAGCCCGCTCAATCGACCCTAAAAATGAGAATAACATAGGTTCGGTCTAAAATTCAAACCCGTCTGGTTTTAACATGGGCCTCTATGGGAGGGGACCAGTTTTTTCAACGTTTTTGACAATATTAGTGCATCTACTGGTTCAAATCTCTTGAATTTTTAATGAGACGTGTATTGAAAGGTTTGATATTATCCTGTAAAATTCAAGTCTTCAGCTATAATAGTTTTTTTTATAAAAAATAAAAATCATCACTTAGTAGAGAATTTTGCCCCTTCAATTTCTCTACTATGTGATGATTTTTATTTTTTATAAAAAACTATTATAGCTGAAGGCTTTAAATTTACAGGATAATATCAAACCTTTCAATACACGTCTCATTAAAATTCAAGAGATTTGAACCAGTAGATGCACTAATATTGTCAAAAACGTTTGAAAAACTGGTCCTCTCCCATAGACGCCCATGTTAAAACCAGACGGGTTTGAAAGTTTAGACCGAACCTATGTGACCCGCCGTATTCGCGAGTTAACATGTAAAAAAAATCGTTTGGACGGGCTTCTAGAGCGCGTGCAGCCAGCGTGCGTGATCAAGTGGGCTATGGTAATTTTAAGAAAACTAAGCACTACTTTCAAAGTCTAAACTTCAAAAACACGACGATACGAGAAGGCGAAGTAACAACAAGAGGTAACATTTTATAAATGGCAAAATTAAAGGTAAGCCAAGGCTTAGCGCAATTTCACCGCCTTAAAGAAAGTGCCAAGTTTAGAAATAGATTGTGGGACAATAAAAAGGTGGAAATTATGAAATTAGGCTTATATTAAAGCTTGAACCTACTTTATATTATATTTAAAATCCATCCATGAGCAAATCCTCAAAAATATGAAAATGGCAACGAAAAGGACCCACTCTCAATTTTTTCCCCTTAAAAAATGGCGGCCACAAACGGGGTAATTTGTCACGGCGGCAATATTAAAGCAGTCTTATTTCACTATCGATAGGCCATTTCAACCAAAAGGCATTAAGAAAAAACAATCGGATTATTATGACGCAACTATACGTAAAAAAGGCCAATATTGGTCGCGCTGATATTTACCAATAAACAGCGTATCCATGCTAAAATATCGCAGATTGGGGTAGTTTTTAAAATTTAAAATTAAACATACTTAAAATTAATTTTTCTCAAAAACCTTAAAAATGGTCCTAGAAAAGGGTTTAAATTTGATATAAAACCGTTCCCAAACGTAACAAACGAATATTTCATTTCAAAAGGGTGGCCACAAAATGGCTAAATTTGAAAAAAACTCCATGTTATTTCTATGGGAAAATTTAACTTTTTCACCAAAGGCTGATTAATTTTATGGAAATGAAAACCACCCTTAGCAACTTTATTTTTTATACAATAAACTAATGGTGGATCTTCTTGAAATTTTAAACCACAGATGAGGGCCCGAATTGTAGTTCTGTGGAAATTTTCAAAGCAGTTAATACGATACAAAAAAAGTTATAACCAATCAAAAAACCATCCTTATACATTAAAGTCGGTATGAGTCTTATCTAAGAGAGCTATCGCTCTCTTAGAATAGAAAAAGATTCGGCTTTACAGCCATACACATAACTTATAATTGGCTTCTATTATATACCTCAAAACACGATTTAAAAATGGGGGGAAGAATTATTCCGGCCCCTCAATTAGTTTTAATTAATCCAAAAAATTGGATATCTGGTTCGTTCGCGCTTTCCTCCTCTGACATCGCGCCCCTTCTCTGTTTTTACATGCAACATACAGATTTCGACACCCTCTTTAAAACAGTGTTCCATTTTCCCCGGGCAGTTTATAAACAACTTTTTAAAATGTGTCCGATAATAGGAGCGTCCGATAATAGGGGGACTAACCCTATGTTTAATTTAAATTTTAAAAATTGCCCAATCTGCGATATTTTAGCATTTATACACTGTTTTATTGGGAAATATCAGCGTGACGAATATTGGCCTTTTTTAACGTATAGTTGCCTCATAATAATCCGATTGTTTTTTTTATTGCCTTTTGGTTGGAATGGCCTATCGATAGTGTGATAAGACGGTTTTAATATTGCCGTCGTGACGTTGATGCGGCCGCTGCGACGACTGGTAATTAAGGTAGATTACCGACGACTGGTAATTAAGGTAGATTACCGACGACTGGTAATTAAGGTAGATTACCGACGACTGGTAATTAAGGTAGATTACCGACGACTGGTAATTAGGTAGATTACCGACGACTGGTAATTAAGGTAGATTACCGACGGCTGTCAATTAAGCTGGATTACAGACGGCTGGTAATTAAGCCAGATTACCGACGACTGGTCATTAGCCAGATTACCGACGACTGGTCATTAGCCAGATTACCGACGACTGGTCATTAGCCAGATTACCGACGACTGGTCATAGCCAGATTACCGACGACTGGTCATTAGCCAGATTACCGACGACTGGTCATTAGCCAGATTACCGACTTGTGGGTGTTTGTAGGTACTTGTGGGTGCTTGTAGGTACTTGGGGTGTTGTAGGTACTTGTGGGTGTTTGTAGGTACTTGTGGGTGTTGTAGGGACTTGTGGGTTGTAGGTACTTGTGGGTGTTTGTAGGTACTTGTGGGTGTTTGTAGGTACTTGTGCGTGTTTGTAGGTACTTGTGGGTGTTTGTAGGTACTTGTGCGTGTTTGTAGGTACTTGTGGGTGTTTGTAGGTACTTGTGGGTGTTGTAGGTACTTGTAGGTACTTGTAGGTAGTGTGGTTGGTGTTGTAGGTACTGTGGGTGTTTGTAGGTACTTGTAGGTAGTTGTGGGTGTTTGTAGGTACTTGTGGGTGTTTGTAGGTACTTGTGGGTGTTTTTAGGTTCTTGTGGGTACTTGAGGGTACTTGTGGGTACTTGAGGGTGCTTGTAGGTACTTGTGGGTGCTTGTAGGTACTTGTGAATGTTGTAGGTACTTGTGGGTGCTTGTAGGTACTTGTGGGTGCTTGTAGGTACTTGTGGGTGTTTGTAGGTACTTGTGGGTGTTTTTAGGTTCTTGTGGGTACTTGAGGGTACTTGTGGGTACTTGAGGGTGCTTGTAGGTACTTGAGGGTGCTTGTGGGTACTTGTGGGTGCTTGTAGGTACTTGTGGGTGTTTGTAGGTACTTGTGGGTACTTGTGGGTGCTTGTGGGTGCTTGTAGGTACTTGTGGGTGCTTGTAGGTACTTGTGGGTGCTTGTAGGTACTTGTGGGTGCTTGTAGGTACTTGTGGGTGCTTGTAGGTACTTGTGGGTGCTTGTAGGTACTTGTGGGTGTTTGTAGGTACTTGTGCGTGTTTGTAGGTACTTGTGCGTGTTTGTAGGTACTTGTGGGTGTTTGTAGGTACTTGTGCGTGTTTGTAGGTACTTGTGGGTGTTTGTAGGTACTTGTGGGTGTTTGTAGGTACTTGTGCGTGTTTGTAGGTACTTGTGGGTGTTTGTAGGTACTTGTGGGTGTTTGTAGGTACTTGTAGGTAGTTGTGGGTGTTTGTAGGTACTTGTGGGTGTTTGTAGGTACTTGTGGGTGTTTGTAGGTACTTGTGGGTGTTTTTAGGTTCTTGTGGGTACTTGAGGGTACTTGTGGGTACTTGAGGGTGCTTGTAGGTACTTGTGGGTGCTTGTAGGTACTTGTGGGTGCTTGTAGGTACTTGTGGGTGCTTGTAGGTACTTGTGGGTGTTTGTAGGTACTTGTGGGTGTTTTTAGGTTCTTGTGGGTACTTGAGGGTACTTGTGGGTACTTGAGGGTGCTTGTAGGTACTTGAGGGTGCTTGTGGGTACTTGTGGGTGCTTGTAGGTACTTGTGGGTGCTTGTAGGTACTTGTGGGTGCTTGTAGGTACTTGTGGGTGCTTGTAGGTACTTGTGGGTGTTTGTAGGTACTTGTGCGTGTTTGTAGCAGGGTTGGAAAAAGCCGGATTTTTTTGAAAAAAGCCAGGCCAGTGGTTTTTATTGGTTAAAACCGGCTTTTATTGGTTATAACCGGCTAAAATAAAAACAACCGATTTTTCTTATGTGATGCACTTTTTCGAAGTGAGAAATTGTCTGCTACAAACTTCTGAGATTATTTTTGAAGTTTCTACTTAGCGTTAGACTATTACTTCACAAGTTTACATAGGATATCAGATTAAATTCATTAAAATAATGAAATAAAGATGCCAAAAACTAGTTCAAGCGGAAGGAAAGAAGATCCTATTTGGAGTGAAGTTTTAAGGATTGGATCATCCTCATCGACATCATCTAAGGTTAAATGTAAATACTGTTCATGTGAAGTAAAACGTGACCAAGTAAGATCAGGGGGACGGGGGGTCAGGAAATGCAATTTTTTGCGTGACGTAGTTTATGGACGGTCCCTTAGTGCAAGACCAGAACGTATTAAAGCACATTT
>JAEQBA010001826.1:319605-388074 GCA_019434445.1 Phalangium opilio | reverse complement strand
TTTGTAGGTACTTGTGGGTGTTTGTAGGTACTTGTGGGTACTTGAGGGTACTTGTGGGTACTTGAGGGTGCTTGTAGGTACTTGAGGGTGTTTGTAGGTACTTGTGGGTGCTTGTAGGTACTTGTGGGTGTTTGTAGGTACTTGTGGGTACTTGAGGGTGCTTGTAGGTACTTGAGGGTGTTTGTAGGTACTTGAGGGTGTTTGTAGGTACTTGAGGGTGTTTGTAGGTACTTGTGGGTGTTTGTAGGTACTTGTGGGTGTTTGTAGGTACTTGTGGGTGTTTGTAGGTACTTGAGGGTGCTTGTAGGTACTTGTGGGTGTTTGTAGGTACTTGTGGGTGCTTGTAGGTACTTGTGGGTGTTTGTAGGTACTTGTGGGTGCTTGTAGGTACTTGTGGGTGCATGTAGGTACTTGTGGGTGTTTGTAGGTACTTGTGGGTGCTTGCCCCGGGTGCTTGTGGGTACTTGCCCCGGGTGCTTGTGGGCACTTGCCCCGGGTGCTTGTGGGCACTTGCCCCGGGTGCTTGTGGGCACTTGCCCCGGGTGCTTGTGGGTACTTGCCCCGGGTGTTTGTGGGTTCTTGCCCCGGGTGTTTGTGGGTTCTTGCCCCGGGTGTTTGTGGGTTCTTGCCCCGGGTGTTTGTGGGTTCTTGCCCCGGGTGCTTGTGGGTTCTTGCCCCGGGTGTTTGTGGGTTCTTGCCCAAACTTTTAATGATTTACGTTTTTTTTTGAAGTATCATTATAAATAAATGTCTGATTGAGCTAAAGTTATGGTCCCCTTCATAATTTTATATGTTTCTGCTTAGTGCAGATTTTGAAAATGTAAAACTGTTTCTTAACATCCTTAATTAAAATGAAGACTGAAGGAACAGATATTAATCAAAAATGTCTTGATTAGAATCAAGTCCTAAAAAGTATCGATAAGACTGAGCTTATCACTTGACTGAAGGATAAGATATTAATTTTTCTTTTTAATTGAAACTTAAAGGCATGCTTAAGAAAAAACAACGTTCCATTACCGTTTTCCGTTGAAATAACTTATTTTACAAGTAATCAATTTCAAAAATTTACTTATCTCGGGTTTTCGGGCACAATTCCATTCCCCCAAAACATTTTATCATTACATTAATTACTTTTTAGAGATAACGTGTCAAAATAAGCTTTAAAACAATAAAAACCTGAATGAGCGGTCTGTTTAGCCATGACCAAAACCTTCAAATCAGCGTTGCTAATGTTAGAAAGTGGATTTTCCCACTTCCATTTTAAAAATTTGCCGCATTTCCCACACCCCCTCTTTACAGTCATATTTATCTGGACTATTTTATCATACTAAGTTTAATATGGAATATCACTCCGCATGGTTTTGACAATATGTACAAATGCTATAGAGCTTTAAAATTCTCAAAATATGCTTTCTTTTTTTTCAGTGCCAAACTTAAAATCACCGAATTTATTTCAAAATGTCGCTTGAAATTATTAAACCGGATAAAATTTTCGAAAATGCACTAATTTTAACTGTGCAGTTAAAATTAGTGCATTTTTGAAAATTTTCCTGTTCAAGGGAACAGGAAAATTCCGACATTTGATTGATTTCGGAAAAATATTACTTTTTCCCCACAGCCTAAAACCAAACCTAAATCTCCCACGATGTGGGAAATTACCCACACATTGGCAACACTGCTTTAAAAAGTTACAACAAGCACACTTTCGAGACATGTTCTGAACAAGTTAGTGCTTAACCTTCTAATAGTACGACCACGGAGAATTGATGTAAACTGTAGTTGAAATATATTCATGTGCGACCTGCGGCACTGAATGGTCTCTAACCATTGTTTGAAACTAGAGAGAAAAATAGTGAGCAGCATTAATCACGTCCTGAGCTATGAGAATGAACAGTATGACTGTTGACTGAAGTACACTAGACATTACATCATTTTGCATAACCACGAGTAAAAATCTAACTGTCCATACTTAATTTTCCGCCATTGTTTTAAAACTTATCCACTGCGAAGCATGCCGGGCACAAATGGGGGAACCTTTTAAAACTCAATGTCATACACGTACTCTCTCAAAAGTAATTAATGTAATGATAAAATGTTTTGGGGGAATGGAATTGTGCCCGAAAACCCGAGATAAGTAAATTTTTGAAATTGATTACTTGTAAAATAAGTTATTTCAACGGAAAACGGTAATGGAACGTTGTTTTTTCTTAAGCATGCCTTTAAGTTTCAATTAAAAAGAAAAATTAATATCTGATCCTTCAGTCAAGTGATAAGCTCAGTCTTATCGATACATTTAGGACTTGATTCTAATCAAGACATTTTTGATTAATTTATAAGAAGAGCCGCAATCTCGCGAACCTTTGGTGGAAGCCCTAGCTAACATTGGGAGGAGGCTAAACGCTTCTCGTAACCTTAGCCGATGGTCGCCTACATATCTTTTCCTTAACGATGATAAGGGAGTAGAAGCTAATATTGCTTTCTGCGAACTCGTTTGCTCCGATTTGCCAACTTCGAACGCAGTGACACACACACAGACACTTACAGTGTAATACCTTTCCGCGACGTGTTCGTCACCTTGGAGAACGTGACGAAGTGTCTGGACGCGGGTGACCCTGTCGACGTGATCTTTCTGGACTTAAGTAAGGCGTTTGACACGGTACCACACTCACTTTTCATTCGCAAGCTCGATGAGTTAGTTGATTGGATTCAGGCATTCCTGTGCAACCGACATCAGCGAGTCGTCCTTACAGGAGTCTTTTCGTCTTGGTGCATGGTGGAAAGCGGCGTTCCTCAGGGACCAGTCCTTGGCCCCACGCTTTTGTGGTCGATCTCCCCTCGTCATTAAGGACTCGTTCCTCAGTCTTTGCTGATGACTCTAAGTTGGGGCGTGGTATGCGAACGCTTTCGGACTCTCAGGCCCTCCAAGCGGATGTGTATTCGCTTAACCGCTGGGTTTCCATCAATGGAATGGGCTTCAACCCCACGAAATCAGCGGTGCTACACTGCAGGGTTGGCACGCTGGTATCCAGTCCGGTTTTATCCACCTGGATTAAACCGGTTTAAACCACGTTGAAAAATCCAGGGGATTTTTCAAAAAATATAATAATAGAGTACAGCGCAGGCACCATAAAGTGAGATGGAAGGAAAAGTTTGACCCACATGTCTTTACCTTTTTATTTCGTCGAAATGGTCCATTCCCATATATTGTGGGTTATTTTGACGCACCCTTCTCCCACTGCTACACGCGAAACTCGTGAGACCGAGTTGAATTTTTCCCCATGCTAAATTGGTTGGTCGGACCGCGCGTTTAGAAAAATCCTTATCAGACCCCGCCCTATTGAAGATCACAAAACAGCCTACCCGGGCCCGACCCTGCCCTATTGAAGATCACAAAACAGCCGACCCTGCCCCATTGAAGATCACAAAAAGAGCCTACCTGGGCCCAACCCTGCCCTATTGAAGATAATAAAAATGTCTACCCGGGTAGACGGTATGAAAACCCTACCCGACCCGACCAGCAAAAAGTTTTAAGTCATTTTCTAACCCAACCTAGGATTTTTCGACCCGATTTGAAAATTCTCGATTAAATCAGGGGCCCTACTCATCTCTAAGGGAAATGTCTATAGTTTTAACAACTTTTATGTACAATATAAATGATTCTCAATCAGACGGCCTAGTAGAAGACAACTATCGCACTAAATGTAAAAAGAAGTGCTTAAATTTAAGCACTAAAGAGTAATTTAAAAAAAGCTGGATAAAACCAATATATTCCGGTTTAAACCAGCAAAAAACCATACCAGTGGCTTTTTCAAGAAAAATCCGGATTTTTGCCAACCCTGCTACACTGTGGCCTGGATAACTAACGCTTTCAGTATCGCTTAGGGGGTCGCGTTATTGAAGCCCAATCTGTCGTACGGGACCTTGATATTTATCGCACCTTCCTAGTGGCGCATGCTAATTGCTTGGATTTTTAATAGCGTTTGGCTACTTAATAGAGCCTATCACCGACTGAAAAATGATAGCCTATTTACCTTGAGTTCTCTGAAGTCCAAAAACGTCCAAATTCGCAATTTCTTAAAGTCTCTAAGCTAAGTTTAGAGTCGAGTAATATCCAAATTTTTGTAACAAATAAAAAAAGAAGTGATCCGAGTTTTTATTTTTCCGTCCAAAGTGGCTACATGTGAAAATTTTGAAAGGGTCTAATTTTACAAAGGAAATGTTTTGGTATTTATACTTTTCTCCAAGGGTTGGTCCTGCCCAGTACCCTTACCAAAGGCTGGGTCCGGGGGACCAATGAAATACTGTCTTTCTAGGGTATAAGTTCTTGCTCATCCCTAGAGAAGTGGTGTTTTCCCTAGAAAGGTTGTTTTGAAAACACCTTGTTTTTGTCGGTTTTTCCATTTTGTTAAGTTTCAAAATATGTTGTTTTCGATTTCTATTTTTTACATTTTATTCTAAGATTATTTGATGTTATTTATCTTTAAGTTAATCCTTATTTTTCTCAAAATATGAGGGTCCCTTCACATATACTGGCCCCGCAAAATCTATCCCTATAACTGAGAAGGGTGGGGCTTCTTCGATCCGATCTTTCGGTAAGGGCGCAGTTGGTGCGCTTCCAGCTTTACTAAGTAGTTTCGTACATGCCATACATGCCCTAACCACTTTCCTTGCTAATTGTCGACCCGAAATAATGAAATATCTTTCTCTGACTTGAGTTAAGGTCTCTTGGACTCCCCCATGCATAACTCTGTTGTGACTGCGTTCCGTTAACAAATAGGCTAACCTTTGTTTCGAATTTAGAATTATGGGGTGCTTTGTTCTTGAGTCAAATCCGATTGGTCTAATCTTCCCCCTACACATAATTGATTTTGATTATTGAAAATTGGCTGAAGGGTTGCTAGCTTATTTGAGTTTCCTAATTTCTCACCGATTTTAATTGTAGCTATCTCGTTAGCATAGTCTATCCCCTGGACGCAGTTTACCCAATCTATTTCCGCTTTTACCATCTCCGCCGCGGTTACGGGTCCATATTGTTTATTTTTTCTGAATGCCCTTCTAACATAGGCTGTAACTCTTAACGCTTTGTCCAACTTACTATACCTACGTAGGTCAATAATCTTATCTAATCCAGGTTTTTACCTCTCCGAGTGACGTATGTCACGGAGAGGTTCTAATTTCGACGTGTCTGTGTGTCTGTCTGTGTGTCTGTCTGTGTGTCTGTCTGTGTGTCTGTGTGTCTGTCTGTCCGTTGTTACACCCACGTGACCGCGTTCGCAGTTTGCAAATCGGAGCAAACGTGTATTCAATTTCCAGACCGCATTTACAGTCCCGGAAATTGTATTCGACTTACAGGCTATTACTCCATTGCCTGTTTAACAATTCTGTTCATTTGTCCACCCCACATGGACACCAGTCTGAACTTATTGTCTTCTAAACACCACCATCTTCTAGTCTTTCGCCCATTCCACATGGACACCAGTCTGTAATTACTGGCTTCTAAACACCACCACCTTCTCGTCTTTGTCCATTCCACATGGACACCAGTCTGTACCTACTGGCTTCTAATCACCACCATCTTCTATTCTTTGTCCATCCCACATGGACACCAGTCTGCACACCTGGCTTCTAACACCACCATCATCCTTAAGGTTAAGACATACGCGGCGATCGGCTAGGGTTACGAGAAACGTCTAGCCTTCCATTGACGGGGTCTTCCGCCAAGGTTCACGCAATTGCGATGTTCTTATCCATAGCTGCGATTCGAAACCCTTATATACTACCTATTTTAGTAAGGCGAAGCAGCAGTCATATCCTTCAATTCAAACGTCAATATTAGTCAAGTCTCTCAAGGTTGTTTAATTATTCTTTTTTAAAACGATGTAACGCACAATAAGGCGAACAACTAACGAAGAAAATATTTAATATTAATTATATTTATTTTAATTTTTGAGATAATCTCTTTTCTCAATTCAAAATTAATACGGAAAGAGTTAAAAAGCAGTCTATGTTTTTGTCTGTGTGTGTCTGTCCGTTATCACACTAGTGCGCCGAGTTAGCAGTTCGCTTTGTTTTGATGTGTTAAGAAATCCTACAGAACCTTAATATTCACTTTTTCCATAATATAAAGTGAATATTTGGAAATCTTTTTCGTAATTACGATGCAATTAGTACTTTTGTAGCTTTAAAGCTCTGTTTCATTTTGATATTTCAAGGATGTTTTTAATATTATTATTTGAAATGGCTGTTTATATAATACTTAGGCTATACTACATCTGTATATAGAATAATCCTTGGTTTAGTGATTTCATGAAGAAAACTAAGACCTAGACTCCGTCGGGTATATCAAGTATTATCCGCAATAGGCTTAGTGAAACAAAGAGTAAATAATTGAGGCCTGAGGTGAAGCAAACTTTGGGCTTTGATTTTCGAGTCTGAAATGAAGAGACGTCAACGGTTCAGAGTGAGCCGAAAGTTAAATACACTCTTAAATAATCAGGTTATGATTTTGTAATAGAAGAAAAGATCGTGGTGCCAATTAGAATAGTAAAAGGGCTAATGGTAAACGGGTAGCAGCTACAGACTTATTATTCTCTTTATGGTGCGCATTGACTATTAGTGCGTCTAGCTACAATTTAGCTTTGGTGTTATTTTACGTTAACATTCATGTTGGCAAACTATGAATATTGTTGAGGTGAGACGAGACGATAGTGTTTACACTGCAAACCAGTTGTGAATGTAGCTATCAGTATATACGGTAAACAGCTGAAACGTAGACTTCATTTCCTGTTCTTTTCCCCATTGACTGATTTCCATGTGTCCAAGATTTATCCATATTGGATGTAAAATGTCGTCTGCTTTACTGTATATTCGCTATGCTTGGAAAATTGCTTCAATATTTCGTAAATTTTACTTCAAAAAAAGAGAAATAATTCCATATCTAGGTAAATAAGTTTGTAGTAGTAGACCTCTTGACTCGGAGAGGTAATATTTTGGTTTTCCCAACTTGTTCATCAATGTTTATGACTAAAATGTTTTTCTCATCTCCTGTTCTAACTCTTTGGGGTCTATTTTTATTTTTCTGGAATCGTCCATGGGCCATTCTGATCTCGGCAACAACAACCAACTAGGTCCCTCCCACCATTTTTTGAGCGCGTGTAGATTCTCCGCTTTTACTCCCCGTGTAGGAATATCTGCTGGGTTATCAACCCCTGGGCAGTGGAACCAATCTTCTGTATTTGTGAGCCTTTGTATTTCTGTTATTCTGTTTGATATAAAAGGTTTCCACGTGGTTGACGTTCCCCTAATCCAATAAAGGGCAATTTTGGAATCTGTCCACATAAAACTCCTATTCAATTTTTTGCTAAACGTTGATTTTACATAATTTACCAAACGCGCTCCTAAATTGCATCCCATTAGTTCTAATCGTGGTATCGATATTTCGGGTTCTAATTTGGAACTTTGATGAAACTGCTTAAGCGGCGCGACTCGTGCCTTGGATGTTACAAATGCTACCCTAATTTTTCCTGCCTTTGTTACATACCTAACGTAAACAATAGCCGCATAGGCGTTCCTACTTGCATCTGTAAAACAGTGTAACTCCCAATTATCTACTTCTTCCTCCCCATCAAAATAATGCCTTGGCATACTAATATTTCGAAGATTGGGCAAATCGTGGCACCAGTCAAGGAATTCTTCCGCTAACTCTGGACCTAAAGTTTCGTCCCAATCTACCTTCTCCACCCATAACCTCTGAAATAAGAGTTTTGCTCTAATTGTAAATGGGGTCAAAATTCCTATAGGGTCAAATATTTGTGCAACGGCACTGATTACGCAACGTTTGGTCGGCTTGATGTTTTGTAAAATCTCAATTAATTTTGTTAAGTCAAAAAAGTAAGTGTCCGAATTTGGGTTCCACCTTAGCCCTAACAGTTTGATTCCTTCGGGTGCCTCCTTACCATCAAACATGGGGACCGAATTTTCCGATTTGTGTCTCCCCATAACTTCCTAAGATCTGGCGAATTTGTGTTCCATTTGCTAAATCGCATGTAGGCGCTGCTCATTATCTTATTAATTCCTACAGTAGTTTCATAAGCCTTTTCCACATTTTGTTCCCCACTAGTCAAATCATCTACATAGAGATCCTGATCCAATATTCTAACTACATTTTCGTCCGCTCCCTCCACCTTGTGTATGTGATACTTTATTGTTAGAGCTAACAAAAGAGGGCTTGAAGTGATTCCAAAAGGTACGCGTGCCATACGTAGGGTTTTAAAATCATTTCTTTTAATTGGTCATGCGTCTCAGCGTTTACCCATAACAAGTTGGGAAAACCAAAATATTACCTCTCCGAGTCAAGAGGTCTACTACTACAAACTTATTTACCTAGATATGGAATTATTTCTCTTTTTTGAAGTAAAAATTTACGAAATATTGAAGCAGTATTCCAAGCATAGCGAATAATACAGTAAAGCAGACGACATTTTACATCCAATAAGGATAAATCTTGGACACATGGAAATCAGTCAATGGGGAAAAGATCAGGAAATGAAGTCTACGCTTCAGCTGTTTACCGTATATTCTGATAGCTACATTCACAACTGGTTTGCAGTGTAAACACTATCGTCTCGTCTCACCTCAACAATATTCTTAGTTTGCCAACATGAATGTTAACGTTAAATAACACCAAAGCTAAATTGTAGCTAGACGCACTAATAGTCAATGCATACCATAAAGAGAATAAAAAGTCTGTAGCTACTACCCGTTTACCATTAGCCCTTTTACTATTCTAATAGCCACCATGATCTTTTCTTCTATTATAAAATCTTAACCTGATTATTTAATAGTGTATTTAACTTTCGGCTCATTCTGAACCGTTGATGTCTCTTCATTTCAGACACGAAAATCAAAGCCCAAAGTTTACTTCACCTCAGGCCTCAATTATTTACTCTTTGTTTCACTAAGCCTATTACGGATGATACTTAATATACCCGCCGGAGTCTAGGTCTTAGTTTTCTTCATGAAATCATTAAACCAAGGATTATTCTATATACAGATGTAGTATAGCTTAAGTAATATATAAACAGCCATTTCAAATAACAATATTAAAAAAAATCTTTGGAATATCAAAATGAAACAGAGCTTTAAAGCTACAAAAGTACTAAATGCATCATAATTACGAAAAATACTTCCACATATTCACTTTATATTATGGAAAAAGGGAATATTAAGGTTCTGTATGATTTCTTAACACATCAACACAAGGCTAACTGCTAACGCGACGCACTAGTGTAACAATGGACGGACACACACAGACAAAAACATAGACTGCTTTTTAACTCTTTCCGTATTAATTTTGAGTTGAGAAACAAGATTATCTTTAATATTTAAATAAATATAATAATTTTTAATTATTTTAATCTTCAATAATTAACATTAATAATAGTTAAATCGTTTAAAATAAAGTTATACCTATTATCATCTCAAACTTTGCTAATATTGACGTTTAAAGTGAAGGGTACCCCTCTTGCCCGCTTTCTTCAAATTTTGGGGTATATATACGATTCGTTTCCATTATAATAGTAAGGAAAAAGCGCAATTGCGAAAACCTTTGGTGGAGATCCCACCTTAGGGAGGCTAGACGTTTCTCGTAACCCTAGCTGATCGCCGCGTATATCCTAAAATCAAACGATGATAATGGAGTAGAAGCCAATGAGACAGATTGGTGTCTATGTGGAATAGATGGAAGACCAGTAGATGGTGGTGTTTAGAAGCCAGAATGTACAGACTGGTGTCCAAGTGGGATGGACAAAGACCAGAAGATGGTGGTGATTAGAAGCCAGTATGTACAGACTGGTGTCCATGTGGGATGGACGAAGACCAAAAGATGGTGGTTATTAGAAGCCAGTAAGTACAGACTGGTGTCCGTGTGGGATGGACAAAGACCAGAAGATGCTGGTGTGAGAACTCAAGTAGAGGAGCCATTTCCGTGACTGTGAAAGCAGTTCGGAAATGGCGAACACGTTTGCTCCGATTTGGAAACTGCGAACGCGGTCACGTGGGGTCTGACAGACACACATCCACACAGACAGACAGACAGACAGACACACACACACACACACACAGACACGTCCAGTGTAAAACCTCTCCGTGACGTCATCGTCACTCGGAGAGGTAAAAATCTCACTGAATCCCTTTCTGACTCTGCTAGGGCTATCTGGAGAAACGCCTTCTCAATATCCGCTACGAATGCGACCTTATTCATTCTAAATCTCAACAATAACAATAAAATATCCGGGTTCAGATTTGGTCCCGCTGCTAAACAATCATTTAAGGAGGGGAGCCCCTTTCCATGAGCTGACCCATCTAACACTACTCTCAAGCTTGTGGTGGCCGACGCGCTCTTTACCGGCTGATGGGGAAGGTAAAAAGTTCCCGCTGGGGCTATGCTATTTTCAGGTACAATCTCTGTTATCCCCTTTTCCAATTGGTCATCTATGACCTTCTTATAGTCCTCAAACAAAATTGGGTCCCGAATGAATCTACGTACTAAAGAATTCCCCCTTTTTGTTGCTAAGTCCAAGTTATCAGGCAACAATTCCTTCTCTACCTTCCACGGAAATTTCACGTGGTATCGCCCATTCTCCATCTTAGTTTCCGAATTAAAATTCTCAATTATTTCCTGGTTTTCCAAATATCTCACCCTTTTCTCCTCATTCTCAATTCCTATAGATTCCAATTTCCAAAATTTCTCAATTATCTCATCAGCTTTTCTTTCTACTACACCTACCCTCATTACTGTTATTGGGCAGCTATTTACGTTTACCTGGTTCCCCGAATCCAAGGGTCCTTGCACGGCCCATCCCAATTTTGTTTCAATGGCCATAATCCTAGGTCCAAATCTTTCTGTCTTTCCTGACGCGACTGTCCAATAATAATCTCCTCCTATTAACAAATCCATCCCATCTGAATCTGGGCTCTGAGTTGTTGGTTTATCCGCTAATTGCCAACCCTTTTGTTTCATGTATGTCTCAATCTCATGGCATTTAAACGCAGTTACTGAGTTGCAAACGTACGGAACTTCTATCGCTATAATCTCAACCCTTTGTTCCGGTTTTTCTACGTTTTCGAGAGTTACCTTGACTCGCTTCCTAATTTGTTCCGATACCTCCTTACTCATGAAGGTGTTAAATCCAACCTTAGTTTCTCCCACTACTGGTAATCTTAATTTCCTAGATACATCTTCCCTAATAAATGACGCTTGCGCCCCGGAGTCCAAAAAACACCTTACTTCTAAACCTGTATTTTGCTGTACTGGGTTCCTAACAATAGCTCTCGCCGACTGCAGCAAAACAGTTTCATCAATCCCTTCCCCATTACTAACTGAGGCTACCCCCACGTTCAAGGTTACGTTCTCCTCCTTATTTTCTACTGTAAAGTTAGCTGGGTTTTTGTCACACACCGCG
The DNA here is from genome assembly GCA_019434445.1 of Phalangium opilio. Classification (NCBI taxonomy): domain Eukaryota; kingdom Metazoa; phylum Arthropoda; class Arachnida; order Opiliones; family Phalangiidae; genus Phalangium; species Phalangium opilio. The sequence continues at coordinate 376,612 of JAEQBA010001826.1, read as the reverse complement.
TAATTGTGGCCCTTTTGGCATTTCTTACATGTCTTAAACCTGGCATTGCAATCTCTGACTCTATGGTTCTGTCTCAAACAAAGGTAGCATCGACGTTGTTCTCTAATTAAGTTACGTTTTTGTTCCAAATTAAACTTAGGACAATCATTCGAATTATGCCCGTTAGCTTCACAGAATATGCAAAATGGATTTTCCGCTCGATTTTGACTATGATTTTGATATCTATGGTCCCTACTTTGATATCTGTTTTGATTTTGATAACTATTTTGCGGGTATGTTACACCCGTTGACAAGGCCGAAGCTGTGTGCCGTTGGTAGGAAGGTTTTCTTTCGACGTAATCCTTATAACTATTTGTCCCAATTTTTTCTGAGCTAGATTTAGATCCTAAAGCTCTACAGGCTTCCCTTGATTCAATCTCCTCCCTCAAATAATCAACCATCTGGTCAATATCCCAATCAGTATTCGCTTTTCTAACGCGCCTAAAATCTAACCTAATCTCTTCTGGAAAGCATTCCAATATTCTTGGGCATAAAGCCACACTGCACTTCCTTACATCTTCCCCCACGGATTTTAAGCTTCTAATGTTAATATCGATGGTATTAATTAGTTCTCTCAGACCTTTCAAATTGCTGATCTTATATACAGGTTCTAGATTTTGTAATTTATGCATGTGGGTATTGACAACCTGGTCTCTCTGACCAAATCTCCTTTCTAAAATGTCTATAGCCTCATCGTAAGTTGCGTCACAGGGGTACATTCCCGCTAAAGCTAATTTTGCTTCACCTTCTAAATACGATTCTAAGTACGTGAATTTTTCTACCTTGTCAATGTTTTGCTTGTGTACGGCTGAAGAAAACTGGTTCCAGAAGCTTGTCCCTAGGAGCATTAATAGGAAGGAGACGCCGACTAACGTTAAGAAATAGGCGCGTTTTCTCTCGTTTTGCGGGTCTCAGACGAGGAGAGTGACTGAGCTTTAACGCGCAGGCGCGTGATCTCGCCAGATCTCGCGACTCTGTAGTCTGCTTAACCTCGAATTTGTTTCACTAAGCCTTATCGGACTGGGGATTTTTTTAGCGATAGATCTATCGGGTGGCTGAGTAAGTTTTCATCATTACACTAAACATACACAAACTATATTAATACATTATACCTTGCCCTATTTAAAGATATAGTTTAGTCGATAACCCCATAATTTGCCAAAGGTACTAATCCGCCGTTAAAATGACACGAACATACATAATGCCCTTTAGAAATATTCTCGGGAGTTAAATCCGTCCTTCCAGTGGCAACTATCCATTTCTCACAAAGATCTAACTTAGTTTTAGGTTTTGGAAAAGGATGGAATATGACATTGGTCATTTCCAATCGATCCTTAAATTTAGTACTGTTTTGGCAATTTAAATAGGAACATTTCTTCACGTACACCATAATAATTTGCAGAACTAACCTTAAAAGCCAGCTGGTTGCTAAGCCTAGGCTACTTTTGGAGAGTCCTCTGTCTAGACTACAAACTCGGCCGAGTTCCGCATTTGCGCCGTAGAGATCTTACTAGCTCACCTCTCATTTTTTCCCCTCACCCCCAAGGACTTGAATTTGGAAACCCCCCCAGCATACTGTTTTCCTCTCCTTCCAATTCATGCTCCTAGCTTGTCCACTGGGTGATTTCCCCGTCGAATTTTCTTACGGTGAGCTTTGGTAGCTTGGTGTGTTGGGTGACCTGAGTCGGGACGACTTGGCTGGCCACGTTGTTTCCTCCGGTGACGATCGTCGAAGTTGAGCTCGACGCCGATGTTGTCGCCCCCTTGATACTTTCTATGCGTCGGTTCGCCTTCCGTACTGCCCTGATTATTTTATCCCGGTACTCCTGGGCCTTTTCTGTATCCTCTTCTTATTGTTTTTCGTTGTCGAATAGCGCTTCGATTTTGGCAGAGAGAATTTAGAAGGGGAGTGGAAGGCCCCCCCTTCGACTCTATTAAATGTGATGACGCCCAAACAAGATGTCGCGTTGAGCTTTTTGGGGTAGGCGAGTTTCCGGTCACATGTTCTAAAATCTCTCTGTTACAAACGCATCATACCGGAAATCGACCTGCCTAGATAACGTTTAGCAGACGATGTTGCGCTACATTCCAAACCACCCTTTCCACTCCCCTTCTAAATTCTCTCTGATTTTGGCGTCGTAATCTATCAGCGCTTCTTCCTTTTGTTGAAAAATTGCCACGATGTCTTCTACTTCTTCGACATCACAGTTCGTTGCTTTAAGTAGCGTCTCAAGTTCTGTGATTAGCTTCGTAACTAAAGCTCTTACGACTTTTCGCGATGTCTTAAACTTATTCAATTCCGTTTCGCGACTCGCCATTGTTCTTTCTGATTACTTTTCTCACGATTCCGATTTTAATCCGATTTTAATTATTTTTCCAATTAACCGTTTGGGTCAGTCCAAAATCCTATATTATTTCCTAATTGCAAGATCCGATTTTGCAGATTCCGATTTACGTTTGACCCTAAAAAGCGTACCCTTTCTTTTCACTTTAATCCTAATTATTTTTATCTAAAGTCCCTAAGTTTTTAGTTCTAATTCCCGGGTTTCATTGCACCATATCGCACCTTCCTAGTGGCGCATGCTAATTGCTGGGATTTTTAATAGCGTTTGGCTACTTAATAGAGCCTACCACCGACTGAAAAATGATAGCCTATTTACCTTGAGTTCTCTGAAGTCCAAAAACGTCCAAATTCGCAATTTCTTAAAGTCTCTAAGCTAAGTTTAGAGTCGAGTAATATCCAAATTTTTGTAACAAATAAAAAAAGAAGTGATCCGAGTTTTTATTTTTCCGTCCAAAGTGGCTACATGTGAAAATTTTGAAAGGGTCTAATTTTACAAAGGAAATGTTTTGGTATTTATACTTTTCTCCAAGGGTTGGTCCTGCCCAGTACCCTTACCAAAGGCTGGGTCCGGGGGACCAATGAAATACTGTCTTTCTATGGTATAAGTTCTTGCTCATCCCTAGAGAAGTGGTGTTTTCCCTAGAAAGGTTGATTTTGAAAACGCCTTGTTTTGTCGGTTTTTCCATTTTTGTTAAGTTTCAAAACATGTTGTTTTCGATTTCTATTTTTTACATTTTATTCTAAGATTATTTGATGTTATTTATCTTTAAGTTAATTTACTTTTAATTTTGATTTAATTGAAATTTCTCGTGATATTTTCTACAATATTATGCTGGAGGCTAGATGGTCGCCTATTAGGGACACACATAGCTGCGCTGCTAATGCCCGTGGTATGCGTGCCTTGTACATGTGGCGGCGCTCGTTCTCCCATTTTACTGCCAAATCGTTTCAGTTCTCTGTGGTGCGTATATTCGCCCTCACCTCGATTATTGCTCCGGCATCTGGTCGCCCAACCTTGTGAAAGACATTGACAATCTAGAAAGGGTTCAGCGCAAGGCAAAGAAACTTGTGCCGTGCCTTCGTGCTTGCCACCAGGTTGAAGCGTCTGGGTCTCCTGTCGTTGTCGGATCAGCGTCTCCGCACCGAGTTGGTGGAGACGTTCAAGATTATCCATGGCCACTATAATCTGCCCGCTGAATCCAACTTTAACATCGCGCCCCTACTATATTCAAGGAACGTTGTTGCACCCTGGCTCGTCGCGTCTTCTTTACCCAACGCGTGATTAACTCTTGGAACACCCTCCCTAGCGCGGTTAAACAGCAGACGTCCGTGTCTGCGTTCAAATCCAGACTGGACAAATTTCGTGATTGGTGCTAACCTTTTTAAGTCTACTTGTTTTGTGTATTTTATTTAATGTGTTTTGTTTTAGTATTTTGTATAATTTTTTCTCGTTTTCTATTTTTTACTATTTTTTTTTTAATTTTTTTTTATCATTCTTATTCTTATTATTTGTATTTGTGCTGTGTACCATGACGTCCGTCACAATAAGCAGTTATTGCTTTGTTTTTCCGTAATAAAATCATTATTATTATATTATAATTATTATTAACAAACTAGGTGAACTTTTGGGAAAACAGCTAACAATTCTTTCCAAAACTTCGCACGATAAATTAAAACCTTCAATATAGGTACCTCTCACTAAAATTTCAAGAGATTCGAACCAGTATTTGAAAAAAACAATGTTCCTTCCATTAAAGGCAATATTAAAAGCTGACTCCTTTGAATTTCAGCATAAAATGTAAGAAGCTATAGCGTGATCGAGTGGGCTATGCTACGCGCCGAGTGAGGCGCCGCGTTCGCCATCTAGCGGATTTTAGAAGAACAAATTGGCGGGAAAATGACCGCGTCTTTAAATGAAGCCATAGGCTTGTTGTGTTGTGTAGTTAGTTGTAGGAATTATTACTGAAATTTATTACTGGTTTTTTGGGACTGCTCCGATCACTACCCCCTCCTGCGTCGATGGCCAAAACACGGTTGAAACAGTAAGGCATTTTGATTTTAAACACATTTATGTCATAAAATTCACGCGGATGGGGACTGGGGGGCTGATGACGTAGAAATTGAGGCAAACGTTTTTCTCTCGGCGCGCATGCGCGCGCGCTTTTCTAAAAATTGTTTCGCGCGCGCTATTAAAAATTAAAACTTAGGCGCCTGAAAAACTTCCACCCCCCTCTGAATTTGCCTCAAATTCTACGTCACAAACGCGCGTCACAACTAGCTCGCGCCATTTCAGACGAGGAATAAATGTTGTGCGCGTTTTAAGGCGAGTGGAATATCCAGGAAGCGTAAGCTTCTATTATAAATCCATGGTTGAAACATCTACCCTCCCCTCCATACGCTCCTCTTACTTGAAGATATGGTAGCTTTACAACTAACAGTAGTTTTCATACTATTTTACTTTTGGATCACAAATAAACTTGGCCTTAACTTTTACGTGTTTTGAGAGGCGTGAAAGAAGCTAAATAGTTTCATAGCAATTAAATCGTTTAAGTAAGAAGTTTAGCACATTTAATTTGAAAAATAAATCTTTAAAGCTTGAGTTTAGGGCCACTTAGAATAAAAAAAATCGATCATGGAAACTAAGCCTTTGCCAAAATGTCGTAGAAAGTGCGTTGTTTTTGACTGTACCAATACAGACTTGGACAAATCTCTGTCATTTCATAGTCTACCAAGTAACGAAAAGTTAAGAGAACAATGGTTAATGAACATTAATAATCCAAATTACATTTACAAAAAGTCTCATCAAATTTGCTCCGCGCATTTCACAAGTGACTCTTTTCAAAAAAGCTCGGAATATATAGCTCAGTTTGAAGCATCGTGTAGCTCTTCAACGCGTCATAGAAACGGTTTAAAAAAAGACGCGATACCAACTTTTTTTGCACGTACGAGAGAAGGTATGCAGCCTGAACTGCAAAATTATGGGAATTTACTAAAGAAACGAAGAACTACATCAGTTGAGGTATTGTAATTCAGGGAATATTTATTATTATTGAACATGAATTAATTATTGGAAAGTCTTACCATGGATAAAGAATGCGCGCGAGGAAAGCTTTTGTTTTCACGCTATAGGATAGGCAACTCCCTATCTCGAACGACAGCTTATTCTGTATATACACTGTTACAACATCGGTTGTCAGCTTTTGTTTTCACGCTATAGGATAGGCAACTCCCTATCTCGAACGACAGCTTATTCTGTATATACACTGTTACAACATCGGTTGTCAGCACGCGTAAAGCTAGGTCTCTATGTAACCTAGCTTTGTACGTGCTGACAAGAGACAAAAAACTTCAGGATCTTCAGGATTTAAAATATCCGCGAGTTTTTTGGCTCGACTGCACGGACCTCTAGGCACGGACCTTCAAATACGTGTAGTAGGCTGTAGGCAATTTCAAACTATTTGAAACTAGGTAAGGTCCGTGCACTCGAGCTAAAAAACTCGCGGATATTTTAAATCCTGAAGATTCTGAAGTTTTTAGTCTCTTGACAGCACGTACAAAACTACGTTACATAGAAACCTAGTTTTGAGCGTTCTGACAACCGATATTGTAACAGAGTATATACAGAAGCTGTCGTTCGAGATAGGGAGTTGCCTATCCTATAGCGTGAAAACAAATTTCCTCACGCGCATTCTTTATCCATGGTCTTACAGAGCACTTGTATAGCAACTAGCAGCCAACACGTGCAAAGTATTCCTCTCAAAGTTTTGGGTTTTGTTAGAGATTCAAAAACTCGATCAAATTTAACATCAACAAAAGACTTTGGTATTATATATCATGGGTAAAACCATAAGAAAATAATATATAGCTCCCTATAAGTATGAAACGTAGTACATTTTCATACTACAGCATTTGCTTCCAAATTTTGCGCGCTTACGCTTTTACGCCCCGTGGGAGAAGTTTCGGTACTAAGAGTAAAAGGGGGGCGAAACCATCGCCTTCACCTAAGGTGCCCGCGAAAGGCACGATGGGCCGGGGAAATATCGCCGCGCCCGTAGAGACACAAGATGCTCCTTACCTCGTAATAGTGTAGGAGCTAGCCTCGGTCGTCCAAACCTCGCGCCATCTATTAATTTATTATGATAATTTTTACATGTACTTAATCAGTTATAATTATCATAATAATAACTTCTAGACATTTATCTATTTAATTGCAATATAAAATTTGAAAATTTTCCAAACAAATATTTCATCTTTTTAACGCGAAAAACTCTTAATAGGTGGCATTAGAAACTTTTTACAAATTTCAATGGAAGAAAATGCTGTTTACATGGCTTGAATGGAGAGTTTCATACTTATAGGGAGCTATATATTATTTTCTTATGGCAAAACTGAAAAATAACTTATCAAAGGGTTTTAGGTTTTATTTTCTTTTATAATAGTTGTAAGATTTTACCACGCAAATAATTAAAAGCCAGCACCTTTGGTAGTTATTTTTCAGCTTGACCTTACCATGGATAAAGAATGCGCGTGAGGAAATTTGTTTTCACGCTATAGGATAGGCAACTCCCTATCTCGAGCGACAGCTTATTCTGTATATACTCTGTTACAACATCGGTTGTCAACACGCGCAAAGCTACGTCTCTATGTAACGTAGCTTTATACGTGCTGTCAAGAGACGAAAAACTTCAGAATATTTTAAACGATTTTAAATCCTGAAGATCCTGAAGTTTTTTGTTTCTTGTCAGCACGCGCAAGGGTAGATTACATAGAGACGTGGCTTTGCGCGTGCTGACAACCGATGTTGTAACAGAGTATATACAGAATAAGCTGTCGCTCGAGATAGGGAGTTGCCGATCCTATAGCGTGAAAACTAATTTCCTTACGCGCATTCTTTATCCATGACCTTACCATGTAATCTCGTAGGTTTCATGTTAGATAAATATTTACTAGAGTGCCAAACTAAGCCCAATGTTGAAAGTAAAGGTTGTCAAACAGATTTCCCGTATTGTAAAACATCTGAACAAAATTTTGAAATGACTGCTAGTCAAGAGGCAAAGATCTTTCAGGAAGAAGAAGATGATGATGAAGAGCATTACCATAATCCTTTGGATGTAAGCTACACGCCATCGGAGTTACCAGAAGAGGATATGAAGGGGTGCGTTTCTTAAACTATAGAGCTATTTCAATTCGGGGGGAAAGGAGAGATTTTGAGGCGGGGTTTCGCTAGTCCCCGCCTAGGCGCCGTATTGTGCGGAAAATTTAGCATAGAGTTCTTCAGCGGCCCGCACGGAGGGAGGGTGAAAACCGGCTCCGTTTATTGGCAGGCCCAACTGTGACGTTTCCCCCCTTCACCTGATATAGCTCTATAGGGAGCTAACAACTGGCTAGGGGGAAGAGACAGCCTGACGTCACGCAGCCCCTCTCTGGTTGGCATTTTTGCGCGTAGAATACTGTTTCCAACCGTTAGGGGGATGAAACTCCAGTAAGAGATAGAAGGGTGTGACGTTTCAGGGTCAGAACTGTTAGTTCCCTATTTGATGTCTCAAAAATTGGCAAGTAGTAAAAAAAAATGTTTTATTTTAGGGCTCGAACATTCAATTTGGAATCTAAAGATGCCATGAAAGAGAAAAAGTTTTTAGTTTTCGAGAGTGCCCTTTTACAGCTATTTCATTTCTGTTTCCAATGCTTGTTGCCCTGCACTGTTACCACTACCACCTTTGGATCAATGGTTACGGTAAAAGCTACCTGTGAAAGAGGCCATAGCAATATTTGGAAAAGTCAACCAATGTTAGGGCAGAAACCTCTTGGAAATATCATTATTGCCGCTTCCATATTGTTTTCGGGTCTGAACCCTACTCAGGCACTACAAATGCTAACTTTCGCTGGTATACAGAGCATTAGTAGGGCAACATTTTTGCGAATTCAGCGGTGTTATCTAATCCAGTCTATTAGAGAAGTAAGTAGAGGTGTGCGGTTAACCGTTTCAATCGAATACCGAACCGAATAATTCGATTCGGTATTCGATAAGCCCATTTTCACTATTTGATTCGAATACCGAACCGAATAATTCGATCGAATACCGAAGCGAATAATTCGATCGAATACCGAACCGAATAATTCGATCGAATACCGAACCGAGTAATTCGATCGAATACCGAACCGAATAATTCGATCGAATACCGAACCGAATAATTCGATCGAATACCGAACCGAATAATTCGATCGAATACCGAACCGAATAATTCGATCGAATACCGAACCGAGTAATTCGATCGAATACCGAACCGAGTAATTCGATCGAATACCGAACCGAGTAATTCGATTCGGTATTCGATAAGCCCATTTTCACTATTCGATTCGAATACCGAATACCGAACTGACTATTCGGTTAAAGTTCGACTACCATAAATTTAGGTCCTTGGCACTAGAGAGACCCACCTTATTTAAAAAAATATCATCCCAATTTTATTTGTCTCCCATCAAAAACTACCAGCAAGTGAATAGGAAAATTTTAAGAAATACTTGACCACCAATGAGGAGAGGCATTTTGAAATTTAGTAGCTTCTAAAGCTAGATTTCCACTCGACCGAAAAAACCCGGCGGAAATCACGCAGTCGACGCCAGATATTTTAGCTTACGCCGGCGTCCGGCGGTAGACCGTTCACACTACAACTGAATTTTGAGTTTGGCGGTAGATATTTTTGGGTCACGTGACAGATGGGAGTGGTTTTACGGTACCTATTTCGCACTCAGAATTGGTATCTTTGTACCCCTTGTTGCTTAGATTGTACAAGAAGGGATGTTTTCTAATGTCCTAAATTAATAAAGTATTCCATATTAACATCTAATCTCTTTTTACTTCCATTAATTAAACTTAATTTTTTTTCTTGGTGGCATGTTTCCGTTAAGCCTTGGTCAACCACAACTTGTAATAGCTCTAAAAAATGGCGGTTATAAATGCGTGCGCTCTTGAAATATATGACGTAGTCAGAGGTGTAATTTCATTGGCTGAGACACCGGCGTAACGCCGAACACAACCGAAAAAATAGAACAGAACTTACGCCCGGCCGAACGGTAATTCCGTCGGGCTCGGCGTAAAGATTTTTCGGTCGAACCCCTTTCTGCCGGGTTTCCGTCGTGTTTTCCGTCGAGTGGGAATCTAGCTTTAATGTTCTTCTCCTTGCTTTGTATTGACTATTGGCGAATATTAGGGTTACTACCCGATTAACCGCGAATAGTTGGCCTAGTATTCGCGAATATTAGGGTTAAAAATTCGCGGTTACTAGGCTTAACTATTCGCGATTAATCGGGAAGGAAAAATTTCTTTAGGTTTGGAATGAGGAGCAAACCTCAATCTTGCAATCTTTAAAAAAGAAAAAGCTGAAGCTAGTAGGCGATGCAAGATCGGATTCATTTGGGTTCAGTGCAAAATATGGCACATACGTCTTTTTCGAAAGCCAAATTAAGAAAATAGTTCATTTGGTTCTTGTACAAGTAAATAGATGTTTCAGGGCCCAGGGCCGCTTTTTTGTCATCTTCATCATATAACCAAAAGTGGATGAGAGGAAAAGTATGAAAATGGCCAAAAGTCGACTCGCGAGTCATCAGAGTTTCGCCTTAGTTGACCGTTTTATTGGCGTAGCTATACTGGGCCTGTTCACTCCCTTAAAATAGGTCTTGTGTTAATTCGCGGTTACGCGGTTACCGTCGTCTGCTATTGTGTATGCTAGAACTTCCTCGATTTGTGTTTGTAGTCAGGACAGAGTAGTTGGTAATGTTTTAAAAGGCATTTGAAGGTATAATATGGATTTAAGTAATGTTATCGAAGCAATAGAAGAGCATGCACATAAAACTAGATACGTTTAAAACAAATCTCGGTAATTTAGCTATAGCGCGAGCAGATTGCGTAGTGATGCGCGTGATCGAGTGGGTTATGGTTAAACCAAGGAGCGTAAATGTCTGAACTACTTTCAGTCGCGAGTTTGCAAGTCCATCAGTCACTAGTAAACTAAATAGTTATTGGCGAAACTTTGATGTCCGCGTTTTTTAACACAGGCTCTATGGCCATTGTCATACTTTCCCTCTCATCCACATTTGATATAACCAAACCATTTCTGTAATTTTTATAAATATTAGAGTACTGAAGTCAAAAAAAGTGTAGCTATGGAACTTGAAGGTTTGAAACGGGGACTAAAATTTCTATTGGACTCACGACTAAAAATTGCATCAATTGTCACTGATCGACACCACGTGCAAATACGTTCCTATTTAAAAAAATTCCATCCCGAAATAAGCCACTTATTTGATTGTTGGCACATGGTCAAATGTAATAATGAGTTCATTCGCGAATTATGTACACTTGATAAACTAGAACCATATTCCAATATGTGTTAGCTTTGAAGAAAAAAATTCACGCCGCAGCCACAAAAGGTTTCGAAGTTTTGGATCAATGGAACAAAAGCGTTCAAAATCACATGTATTGGAGCGCTACTTCGAGTAAAGGGAAACCGAAACTAATCCATGCCAAATTCATGTCAGTACTAAGACACGTAGCGAATATTCATCATGGTCATGGTAAACCCTTTACAAAATGTACTCATGGTGATCTTGCATTGGATGAAAAAAAAAGGGATTTTCTTCTTCCTGGTAATATTATTTGGACAAGGATTTAAAACCTTTACCTAAAACAGGGTTCATACAACTTTTGGAAAACAAATTTCCCTGAGATTTCCAGGTTTTTCCCCATATACTTCCCTGAATTTTCCAGGTTTTTCCAGTATATGGAGTATCCTCTGCAGCAAATGATATCGAAAGAGGGGGGGGGGGAATATGACTATTACATAATCAAAGGACATCCCCGTATCTCTAGTAGAACCAGAGTTATGAGCCTCCAACGTTAGTGTAATGCTATTCCTATGGAGAGGGTATGTTTGTTTACGTTTTGCTTAATTACTCGGCCCCTGTTTGTCGTAGCCCTACGTTTTTAGTATGGTTGGATGGGGGGCAAATAGAACTATAACATACTCAAAGGACATCCCCGTATCTCTAGTAGAACCAGAGTTATGAGCCTCCAAAGTTGGGTGTAATGTTAATCCTACGGAGGGCGGTATGTTTGTTTACGTTTTGCTTAATTACTCGGCCCCTGTTTGTCGTAGCCCTAAGCTTTTAGTATGGTTAGATGGGGGATAAATAGGACTATAACATACTCAAAGGACATCCCCGTATCTCTAGTAGAACCAGAGTTATGAGCCTCCAAAGTTGGGTGTAATGTTAATCCTATGCAGGGCGGTATGTTTGTTTACGTTTTGCTTAATTACTCGGCCCCTGTTTGTCGTAGCCGCAAGCTTTTAGTATGGTTGGATGGGGGGCAAATAGAACTATAACATACTCAAAGGACATCCCCGTATCTCTAGTAGAACCAGAGTTATGAGCCTCCAAAGTATAGTGTAATGTTAATCCTATGGAGGGTATGTTCACGAACATTTTGCTTAATTGCTCGGTCCCTGTTCGTCGCAAATTTCCCTGATTTCCCAGAATTTTACAAAAAATTCTAAATTTCCCTGAGTTTTCCATGAGGTTTTTGTCAACTATTTATTTCCCTGTTTTCCAGGTTTGTATGAACCCTGTAAAATAATAAATTAATTTCAAATTTTTTGTAGGAACCCCTGTATTTGAAAAATTTAAAAAAATTATTCAACTCTTTGAAAAAGATATTATGCAAATATCCCCAGACACCCAAACATCAAGCGTTGATGCTTATAATTCGGTTTTAACTCATTTTGCACCTAAAAACACCCATTATTCATATCTTGGAATGGAAGCCAGGTTTTTATAATTTTCCATAGTAGTCACGTAACCTTGGCTTAGTTATAACTAAAATCGGTTAACCTTTCTCAAAGAATGTTAGTAGCAGCCCTTCACTATAATGAAAATTCAAACAAAATTCAAGCCACTACAAAAGACGGAAATCAGCGGTGGAATATATATTTTCCAAAGGCAAAAAAAGGGGGATATTCAGTAAAACCGATAATGGAAGCTTCAACCTATGGTAAAGTAGTTAAGGAATTTGTCTTAATCTTTCATGAAATATTTAGGATTTTTATCTGTCCGAGAGGGTCTGTTACCGCCGAATGTAGGACATAATCCCCCTGGACATAATCCCCCCTGGACATAATCCCCCGGACATAATCCCCCATTTGAGAAGAAAAGGACATAATCCCCTCAGGTAGGAGACAAAATCCCCCGGACAATTTCTCTCCGAATGGATCCCGAAGACAAAATACCCCCAGCCCCAGGACAAATTCCCCCCAAAATATGTTTACGACAAAATACCCTAGAGAACGATTTCAATTTATATGAAGATTTATAAGGAAAAAAACATCAATTCATGCGTATAATAATTATATTCTTTAATATTGAAAGTAGATTTTCTTAATTCCAAGCCAAATTATTTCCGATACAGTTCAAGAACTGTTGCATGTCAACCCAACCCAACCCAACCTAACCCAACCTAACCTAACCTAACCAAACCTAACCTAACCTAACCTAACCAAACCTAACCAAATTTAACCTAACCAAACCTAACCTAACCTAACCTAACCAAACCAAACCGGGGATTATGACTGGGGAATTTTGTCTAGAACGTAGGGGGATTTTGACTAGAGAGTAGGGGGATTTTGACTAGAGTAGGGGGATTTTGTCTTGATAGTGGGGGGATTTTGTAGTCTTAACTTGGATGGGGGGGGAAAATGACCGGGGGATTTTGTCTTGAGAGAGGGGGGATTTGTACGTTTTCAAAAATGGGGGATTATGATCGGTGGTCTTTTGTCTTGGGGGTATTTAGTCCGTATACCGTTACCGCATAGTCTTATATAAAATTTGCGTTCCCCAACTGCTTTTTAGATTATGTAGAGAAATTGTTTGAGAAGCTAATGGAGAAAAGTAACAATATGTATGAAGAAGCTTTGAATGAAACCCAAGCTAATCAAGTTCCAGTACCAAGGCCATTATCGACGCAGTATGTTCACCCAGAAAAAGAAGAAGCAATTGAAGCTTTCAAAGTAGCACGCCCCTTTTCCCATTGATAATCCCTTTTTCATCAAAATAAATAAATATTGCATAAAAATTGGTTTTACATTGTTTTAATAAAAGCTGGTGTTTACAAACATGGATTAACTAACGCTAGGGATTGTTCACTAACTGGGTTTCCCATGTAATTCTATCGCCAACTACATGTTCCGAATTATTCCTTGATTCCCCTCTTCATTCCCCCAATTTATTGGACCAAAGCGGATGTAGATATAGCGCCATCTCTCGGCAAAATAAATCGTTTTTGCCCAATTTAGGCAGTATTTCAATTTTGACGTCATAGATCACGTGATATTTGGTCCAATTTTCTTATAACTTCCTGTTAGGGATAGTACCTGCTGCTAGGGGGCGTTTGGAACATGCATGCCTTATCTTTTTGGGGGAACGAACTATCCCTAGCGTTAGTTAATCCATGTTACAAAAATACTATATATAGTCCATTATTTTCTTAAACTGGACCAGGTTCAGTATAGCCTTGATATATATCTGATGGATATTCTCTACTTAGTCTTACTCTATTTACCGCGCAACACGGGATTGGGCGCCTTACTCTCCTACCCAAAACTCTGTATATACAAGCGATAAATTAAGAATCTATAGGTCCTATAACACAAAAGGAAAATGATTAGAATTAAATTTTATTCCGCTTATATATCACTAGGTGTTACCCGCGGCGTCGCTCGCGTGTAATAAGAACTTCCATCAAAATGTTATAAAAAATGGGTAGATTTTACTGATGACTGATATTTTTGTAGCACCCTAGGAGCGAAGGCATTTGACGTTGCCCGTCAGCCCCTAGGGATGCATTTTTTATTACTTTTCACGCGGACATTATTCCATAAAAAAAGGTTTTTAAGTTTTTGGCCGCCATTTAAAAATATGGCAACAAATCGAACCCAAAATACCATTCAGCCCGTCTATAGGTTAAAGGAAACCAGTGTACTAAATATTTGCGAAATCGTTTGAAACGCGCGGACTCTGTTGCATAGAGAAGATTTTTTACATTTCTGGTCGCCATTTTTTAAGATGGCGGCGGATTGGAAAAATCTTTCTTAGTACGCGCCTACTACTTATGAGTAATGTTCCTGCAAATTTTCAGCCTTCTAGGGCAAGCGGTTTGGGCTGGGCGTTGATTATCAGTCAGTCTGTCAGTCAGGACTTTGATTTATATAGATATAGATTTTAACTTCCACACTCATGATTTAATAGACCTTTTCACCTTTAGAGCGGGGGTGAAAAGGGGGGAAAAATTTCGAGAGGTGAGCATGTGTAGAAAGAATGTTTGGGGGCAGTGCAGTACTTTTAACCATTCCTTTTGCCTTATTTGCTACGCATTCGAGTTTATTTTTATAAAACAGTGTTGTATTACTTGTTGTAAAAGTATTAATTGAACTTCCGAGGTGAAATTTTATCGAATTCAATTGATAGACCTAAAATTAGGGCATTTAATGAAATTCTACACACTAAATTGGGCGCCCGGGCTTACGGGCATTTATACACAGCCCTTTCGGCACGGCATCGGCGGACATCGCCGTCTATTGGCCGATGAAGCGATGATCCCGTACCGTCGCCAAGGCTTAGTGAGTTATAGCGGCCTACTAATATCAATGCACCGTTTCCATTAGAACTTAAACACTTCATTTCTTAACATGATTTTAATTGTACTATCTCGGTTTTAAATACTAGGCATTTTATTTTAATATTAAATTTCAAAAGGTCTCCCATACGTCCATCGTAGTTTGGTTTACACGTTTAACTCCATAGAAGCGCTATAACTCATGCCCCCAAACATTGCAACTTCTCATGCGAGGCCCTTAATGTGAATAGGTCTATAAGATAGAAGTTTTGTTTATCAACTTTTCGGGGGGGGGGACTTACGGATTAATCTCATCATCAACTGGCACAAAATTATTTTCTCTAAATTCATCAAATAGGATATTCAAGATATTTGGTCTCATTATATCATCGAACGTGTCAGTTTCTATGATGCAATTTAAGGGACCAATTTCCTTAATTAGTCTTTCAGTTGGAGGCTCATCCCTGCAGCAAAAACTCTTCTACTAATGGCATGACGAAACAAAAACCACAGTTGCACCTAGAAAAAAGGGAACTGTATCAAAACTGAACTGTTCAACCATGGATTAACTAACGCTAGGGATTGTTCACTAACTGGGGTTTTTTTTTTCCACCTACTAGCACTAGTGCTTAGCCGTTAGGCCTTGAGCACCAGGAAGAAGTGAGCGTGAGACCCTACGCGGCCCAACACCGACGTTGGCCGCTAGGTCGTATGTGTTGAAACAGGGAAGGAAATGAGGTTTACTTGGGAGGTGACGGAAGGTGGAATTGGGGTAAGTCACCTCCAGCGGACACGGGACAGTCGGCACCTTTAGGGTAGGATCGCCGACATGTGACGTATTCCCTCAAACTTTGCCGCCCAGAAGCTTGGCTTACAGGAGTGCGCCACACTCCCGGCCACTAACTGGGTTTCCCATGTATTTCTGTCGCCAACTACATGTTCCGAATTATTCCTTGATTCCCCTCTTCATTCGCCCAATTTATTGGACCAAAACGGATGTAGATATGGCGCCATCTCTCGGCAAAATAAATCGTTTTAGCCCAATTTAGGCAGTATTTCAATTTTGACGTCATAGACCACGCGATATTTGGTCCAATTTTCTTATAACTTCCTGTTAGGGATAGTAGCTGCTGCTAGGGGGCGTTTGGAACATGCATGCGTTAACTTTTTGGGGGAACGAACTATCCCTAGCGTTAGTTAATCCATGGTTCAACATGCCGAAACTGTACAATAACACCCACAAAAACTTAGCAATATTGAATCTTACTGATCAGTTTACTTAAAATGTAAATTGAAATTAATTACCAGTCAGTGTTATGTTATGAAGTCTGGGGTGATCAACTTCCATCGCAGGCAAGTTTTCGCCTTCCAGAGCAGGCTTAGCCAGGCCATGACCAACTTAGATTACCGGTGGTAGAAGGCCTGCCAGCTTTACCCGAGCCCCATGTTAAAAAACGACTAGCAAAAGCGCCCCTAGTTCCAACTTTCGCCGTTAGGTGCGCTGCCAACCCAGTTTTCCTCATAATGCTTTTTCTATGGGAAGAAAAATTCGGAAGTGGACTTGGTTTTGGAGCATTTTTAATATATTTACCGATTTTTTTTCGTCGCCGAATTTTAAATGAGAAGTCAAGTAAGTTTTAATTTATATTTTGAGACCAATTTCATAATTTTCCGTCCGTTATTTGACGAGTAATCAACTTTCAAAGTTGGGGTTGTTTTTAAGGCGGAGAAATGCGCCGTTTAGAGTTAAGCCTCGGTCTTCAAGGAAGTTTACATTAAAATTTAGCGGCGCCGTTGGACCAGGGCTTAGGTTTTACGAGAAATTTAATTTCCACTTCCGATTTTTTTTTCCCATAGAAAAAGCATTATGAGGAAAACTGGGTTGGTAGCGCACCTAACGGCGAAAGTTGGAACTAGGGGCGATTTTGCTAGTCGTTTTTTAACATGGGGCTCGGGTAAAGCTGGCAGGCCTTCTACCACAGGTAATCTAAGTTGGCTATGGCCAGGCTCTCCCGGAAGCAAAGGCTTAAATTGGTAAGGTTGAATACCAAATTCTTCCTGACCATCATTATCCGAATTTGAACTTTCCTCACTTGACTCACGAATTTCGAAAGATTCAACCGAGTCTAAACTATCGGATTCTACTACAGAGTCAGGCCCGTCTGATATTTCGGATTCCGAGCTACCACTCGACGTCGACGATGACATTTTCTATTTGGCTCCTGTAGCAGACGACGGAAAAAAAACCTACTATCCTCAACTTGAATTCCCCTACATTCTCCTATTTCCAAACAACCAATGAATCAAGTGACATTTTAGCAACGTCACTGTGTGAAAAACAAGTTGGGTGGTTTTCGCGGCTAGTTTGAATTTCAAAATATCTAACGTACTTTTCTTAATTTTAAATGTTTTAATTCGATTTTTTTTGGCACACATAATTTTAGGCACATTGTTTTACCTAAAACTGCCCTCATCTTGTACTAGTCGGAAAACATTGATTCTATCCCAAACCCATCTGCACAGCAACTCAAACGTCTATTTTTAAGATAGAGGGAGCGCCCTTTACAATTTCGTCTAGTACGACCCTACCTAACCGCTGAAGATGCTGGGAGGACTACGGTGCCGTAGGTGGGGTACACAGGCAACGCTATAGGTATGGGCGTTTCCACTCCATTCCTCTCTCCTTCAAGGTCTATATCCCACTCTAACTGGACCCAAGGACTAGTTAAAAATATGTTCTTATTTCCCAGACTGGACCAGTGTGGGAAACTAAGGCGGTGGCACTTGGAGAATGACCAGTTTAAAAATTGCCAGGCCCAGTAATTAAATCGGAGGGGGTCAGTGGTCCACGGGACTAGTTCAATTTTTACATTTTTTATTTTTTTTTGTTCTGATTATTCCCTCATACTAATGTTTATTCCATTCCCTTATGTTCCTATAATTTTTATACTGTTAGTCTACTTAATCTCATTCATTATACTACACTGTTTCTTAGCCCTATATTCATTAATTAATTTGATTTTTACATCTCACTTTGTATCCGATGTTCGTACATAAGCCACTCTGCTGGCTTCACGAACAGTGTTTGATAAATAAATAAATAAATAAATAAAATAAATTTATTCCAGGCCTGGGTGTTCGCTGGCCTAATGAGCAGTTATAAAAAATTCTTTATTTCCCACCCTGGGAAATGGCACACAGCACGCTTCCAGTGGTCCAAATCCAGTTTATTAATTGCTTGAACTAGTTTTTAAATTCAAAAAGTGGGGGTTACTGGTCCTCGGAACCAGTTTACTAATTGCAAATCCATACGAGAACAAAGTCCAGAGACCAGTTTATTATTTTGGACACATCACACTTGGGAGTCATTGGTTTCAATATTAATTTAAACAATATTCTTATTTCCAAGACTGGCACGGCGTGGAGCCAGCGTGGTCCAGTGTGCTATGAGTGGTCACGTGGGTTGAGAATAGCAGACGATGAGCTTTTCAAAGGAGGGTAGGCCGACCGCCGTCAATCTAGCAGAATGGTATACCAGCAGAATGAAAAAACCGAGTCAAAAATTCTCCCGGACTCGCGACGGAAAAATTGCTTCAGACCTATGAAATAACTGATTCTGGCAGAATACCAATTCGCTCTTACCCCCCCCCCCCCCCGAGACCTAACTATTGTAAATTCTACTCTTATGCTCTTCATACTCTTAATTGATACTGTAAAATGTTTCATTCGCACTCTAATTAATTAAATAATTAATTTTAAATAAAAAGGGGGAATAACTCGGCCCCCTAACGGTGAATTTCCTTGAAACTTTCACCAATTAATCTACTCAAGCTTACAAATCGAATGAGCCATGCCCCGTCACTGTAAAATGTTTCATTCGTGCGCTAATTAATTAATTAACTTTAAGTAAAAAGGGGGAATAACTCGGCCCCCCAACGGTGAATTTCCTTGAAACTTTCACCAATTAATCTACTCAAGCTTACAAATCGAATGAGCCATGCCCCGTTACTGTAAAATGTTTCATTCGTGCGCTAATTAATTAATTAACTTTAAGTAAAAAGGGGGAATAACTCGCCCCCCCCCAACGGGGAATTTCCTTGAAACTTTCACCAATTAATCTACTCAAGCTTACAAATCGAATGAGCTATGCCCCGTTACTGTAAAATGTTTCATTCGTGCGCTAATTAATTAATTAACTTTAAGTAAAAAGGGGGAATAACTCGGCCCCCCAACGGTGAATTTCCTTGAAACTTTCACCAATTAATCTACTCAAGCTTACAAATCGAATGAGCCATGCCCCGTTACTGTAAAATGTTTCATTCGTGCGCTAATTAATTAATTAACTTTAAGTAAAAAGGGGGAATAACTCGGCCCCCCAACGGTGAATTTCCTTGAAACTTTCACCAATTAATCTACTCAAGCTTACAAATCGAATGAGCTATGCCTCATTACTGTAAAATGTTTCATTCGTGCGCTAATTAATTAATTAACTTTAAGTAAAAAGGGGGAATAACTCGGCCCCCCAACGGTGAATTTCCTTGAAACTTTCACCAATTAATCTACTCAAGCTTACAAATCGAATGAGCCATGCCTCATTACTGTAAAATGTTTCATTCGTGCGCTAATTAATTAATTAACTTTAAGTAAAAAGGGGGAATAACTCGGCCCCCCAACGGTGAATTTCCTTGAAACTTTCACCAATTAATCTACTCAAGCTTACAAATCGAATGAGCCATGCCCCGTTACTGTAAAATGTTTCATTCGTGCGCTAATTAATTAACTTTAAGTAAAAAGGGGGAATAACTCGGCCCCCCAACGGTGAATTTCCTTGAAACTTTCACCAATTAATCTACTCAAGCTTACAAATCGAATGAGCCATGCCCCGTTACTGTAAAATGTTTCATTCGTGCGCTAATTAATTAATTAACTTTAAGTAAAAAGGGGGAATAACTCGGCCCCCCAACGGTGAATTTCCTTGAAACTTTCACCAATTAATCTACTCAAGCTTACAAATCGAATGAGCCATGCCCCGTTACTGTAAAATGTTTCATTCGTGCGCTAATTAATTAACTTTAAGTAAAAAGGGGGAATAACTCGGCCCCCCAACGGTGAATTTCCTTGAAACTTTCACCAATTAATCTACTCAAGCTTACAAATCGAATGAGCCATGCCCCGTTACTGTAAAATGTTTCATTCGTGCGCTAATTAATTAATTAACTTTAAGTAAAAAGGGGGAATAACTCGGCCCCCCAACGGTGAATTTCCTTGAAACTTTCACCAATTAGTCTACTCAAGCTTACAAATCGAATGAGCTATGCTTCATTACTGTAAAATGTTTCATTCGCACTCTAATTAATTAAATAATTTTAATCAAAGGGGGGAAATAACTCGGCCCCCCAACGGTGAATTTCCTTGAAACTTTCACCAATTAATCTACTCAAGCTTACAAATCGAATGAGCTATGCCTCATTACTGTAAAATGTTTCATTCGTGCGCTAATTAATTAATTAACTTTAAGTAAAAAGGGGGAATAACTCGGCCCCCCAACGGTGAATTTCCTTGAAACAATTAATCTACTCAAGCTTACAAATCGAATGAGCCATGCCTCATTACTGTAAAATGTTTCATTCGTGCGCTAATTAATTAATTAACTTTAAGTAAAAAGGGGGAATAACTCGGCCCCCCAACGGTGAATTTCCTTGAAACTTTCACCAATTAATCTACTCAAGCTTACAAATCGAATGAGCCATGCCTCATTACTGTAAAATGTTTCATTCGTGCGCTAATTAATTAATTAACTTTAAGTAAAAAGGGGGAATAACTCGGCCCCCCAACGGTGAATTTCCTTGAAACTTTCACCAATTAATCTACTCAAGCTTACAAATCGAATGAGCCATGCCCCGTTACTGTAAAATGTTTCATTCGTGCGCTAATTAATTAATTAACTTTAAGTAAAAAGGGGGAATAACTCGGCCCCCCAACGGTGAATTTCCTTGAAACTTTCACCAATTAATCTACTCAAGCTTACAAATCGAATGAGCCATGCCCCGTTACTGTAAAATGTTTCATTCGTGCGCTAATTAATTAATTATCTTTAAGTAGGGTTGGGCGTACTAGGTTGCCGGGTCTTCTTGTGGCCACGATGAATCGGGTTTTAAGGGGTTTTGGATACAAAGCTTGAATAGGCAACCAACGCAAGCCTTAAGATTGACCTTTTCAGAGGTTACCCTCGGGTTACCCCGGGAAATTAGTTATTTTCGGATTAAATATATGAAGTGTAGGACATTTTCTTAAAGGGATATTGAATTAAACAAAGGGATTTCGAATAAAACAAAGGGATTTCGAATAAAATAAAGCGATTTCGAATAAAACAAAGGGATTTCGAATAAAATAAAGCGATTTCGAATAAAATAAAGCGATTTCGAATAAAATAAAGCGATTTCGAATAAAACAAAGGGATTTCGAATAAAATAAAGCGATTTCGAATAAAATAAAGGGATATTGAATAAAATAAAGGGATATTTAATAAAAATAAAGGGATATTGAATAAAATAAAGCGATAGTGGGAAATATAAATTATTCGGAGTTTATCGTTACAAACAAAGAGCGATTAAATGTAAATAATAATAACTTTTGTTTATGGCCCGAAGCGTCTCGATTTTAAAATCTAAGTAAGTAAAACAAATTTTTATTTACATTTAATCGAGCCGGTTTCTGTACATAAAACTTTATTTCTCATTTACTGCCATTATAATAAATATAGCGTTAAATTAAAATCTCAAACACTATTTTAAAAATCAGCGACAAATATTTAAAAAAAGAATCATGCTTGTAAAAAATAATAAAAAAAATACCTCAAGTTGAATTACAAGAAGATAGCGTGAATAAATTCAGTCTTGGTTGGTCGTAAGATCAGAGCTCGCACACTTAATTGTTTCTAGAAGAGCGCAATAAAATCATGGTCAACTCGCAAAAGCAAATAACCAGAAAGGATTTATTCAATGGTAACGCTCAATATTTATACCTTTCGGTAAAAACTCCTCCCTGTATCGACTGGTGGTGAAAGGCTAGGTAGGCTCGTAGTCACAGGGATAGAAAACATGAAAGGTTATTTTCGATTTCTTCTATCCAGCGGGGGGTGGGGGAGATAAAAACCTCTCATATACTGAGTAAAAAAGTCCAGAAATGCTTTAAATTTTGCACTCTCCCTCCATTAAGAAAATCCCAAGATAAAAGGAGCTCAGATTTCCATGTATGAAATCGTATAGAATCTGTTCTCGTAAAAACGTATCCATGTCAAATAATTAAGGTGAATTAATTCAAAATGAGCTTTTAGCATTTTAATTATTCAAGGTGGAACAGATAAGAAGAATATTTATTTCGACTAAAATGTCGCTTTGCTACTCCTAAAATGGAATCCATCTTTCTTATTTGTGGCTTTAAAAGCAGTGTCATTATCATACATTCAGGAATCAGAATAGGGGTTCCTATATGCGTGCTGTCACAGCCTGTATGAGTTTTAAACTTCAATTTGAACTCGACTCATCATTGTCCTTGAATTTAGCCGTTTGTTCCGAAACTCCACATTTATACCAGTTTTTGTTGTAAAATTTCTAATCATAACAAATTTTTGAACTACGCAATTAAAACCAAATTTCCCATATTGATTAAACTGCAATACATATAATAATTTCTAATTCCTGGCCCTTTGTGGGTTTGAAAAAGTGACCTTGTTTCGCAAAGGATTGTGTATATATGCAGTTTTTAAGGATTGCGAAGCAAAACTCGTTTTTTTATAGTTAATTGTTATTTCTCAAGCCTGGCTGAGCTAATTTCGTGTTATGAAAAGACATGACGTTCATGAACGTCAAGGTAACAACCACCAGAGCTACTTCCTTTACTTCTCCAATTAGCCATGAAAACCGTGAAAAGCAGTTTTCCCGGAAGAAACACACGTCCCGTATTTTTCTACCGTTGAGGTTTATTTGTGTAAACAACGTGTTATGATGGTGGTTCATCACTTGTAAACAAGATAAGTTCCCCAAAACTGGAGAGCCTGAAAACCTAGGTATTTTGCGAAGAACGCGCATGTAACCAACAGTAAACATGTTTTCAAAAGAGACTAGTGTTCCGTTTTTTTGCGTAGTTATCACTTTTTAGGTTAAGCCGTTTGATTACCTTAAAGAGAAAAATAGTGAAAGTTTCTGTACTTGAATAAATTTACTTACGCTATAATTATAATAGTTTTGATGAAAACATGCTAATGGTTGGCAAGAATGAATTTGTTCAAAGTTCCTTCCCAGCAATGAACCAAGTTTATAAGCTCAACCATGAATTTACTAATTAATAAGGTAAATTTTATGCTAGATGTTTTCTTTTCAATCTTTCAAATGTTAGTGTAAATGACATATAACATAGCTGGAGCTTGACTATCTTTCTTCTGGCCTTTGCTTTTCCATCACAGCTCTGTTTAAATGAGTGTCCACATTGCGGATATTACGACGACCTAAATTACCACAGCATTAATATCTTGGAGATTTGGTACCGTGCAGCTCATAGCTTGAGTACGAGCTTGGAATTGTAATGATGAGTGATGAGTATGCATGCTTCACAACATCGAAAATGGGTTCCCTCGTTGATGTAAAACAGCAAATATCTAAATAGCTTAACATGTCTGTAATATTTGCTAAAACATTTATAAATCTTTTATGTGATTGGCTTCAATTTTATAATAAAAACGGTTCATAATTAGTAACTTCAAACCCTATCAAACATACATGTATTTTGTCTCATGTATTTTTCACAACAAATAATAGTTTGTTTAAAGTTAATTAATTAATTAGCGCACGAATGAAACATTTTACAGTAATGAGGCATGGCTCATTCGATTTGTAAGCTTGAGTAGATTAATTGGTGAAAGTTTCAAGGAAATTCACCGTTGGGGGGCCGAGTTATTCCCCCTTTTTACTTAAAATTAATTAATTAATTAGTGTACGAATGAAACATTTTACAGTAATGAGGCATGGCTCATTCGATTTGTAAGCTTGAGTAGATTAATTGGTGAAAGTTTCAAGGAAATTCACCGTTGGGGGGCCGAGTTATTTCCCCCCTTTGATTAAAATTATTTAATTAATTAGAGTGCGATTGAAACATTTTACAGTAACGGGGCATGGCTCATTCGATTTGTAAGCTTGAGTAGATTAATTGGTGAAAGTTTCAAGGAAATTCACCGTTGGGGGGCCGAGTTATTCCCCCTTTTACTTAAAGTTAATTAATTAATTAGCGCACGAATGAAACATTTTACAGTAACGGGGCATGGCTCATTCGATTTGTAAGCTTGAGTAGATTAATTGGTGAAAGTTTCAAGGAAATTCACCGTTGGGGGGCCGAGTTATTTCCCCCCTTTGATTAAAATTATTTAATTAATTAGAGTGCGAATGAAACATTTTACAGTAACGGGGCATGGCTCATTCGATTTGTAAGCTTGAGTAGATTAATTGGTGAAAGTTTCAAGGAAATTCACCGTTGGGGGGCCGAGTTATTCCCCCTTTTTACTTAAAGTTAATTAATTAATTAGCGCACGAATGAAACATTTTACAGTAACGGGGCATAGCTCATTCGATTTGTAAGCTTGAGTAGATTAATTGGTGAAAGTTTCAAGGAAATTCACCGTTGGGGGGGGCGAGTTATTCCCCCTTTTTACTTAAAGTTAATTAATTAATTAGCGCACGAATGAAACATTTTACAGTAACGGGGCATGGCTCATTCGATTTGTAAGCTTGAGTAGATTAATTGGTGAAAGTTTCAAGGAAATTCACCGTTGGGGGGCCGAGTTATTCCCCCTTTTTACTTAAAATTAATTAATTAATTAGCGCACGAATGAAACATTTTACAGTAATGAGGCATGGCTCATTCGATTTGTAAGCTTGAGTAGATTAATTGGTGAAAGTTTCAAGGAAATTCACCGTTGGGGGGCCGAGTTATTTCCCCCCTTTGATTAAAATTATTTAATTAATTAGAGTGCGAATGAAACATTTTACAGTAACGGGGCATGGCTCATTCGATTTGTAAGCTTGAGTAGATTAATTGGTGAAAGTTTCAAGGAAATTCACCGTTGGGGGGCCGAGTTATTCCCCCTTTTTACTTAAAGTTAATTAATTAATTAGCGCACGAATGAAACATTTTACAGTAACGGGGCATGGCTCATTCGATTTGTAAGCTTGAGTAGATTAATTGGTGAAAGTTTCAAGGAAATTCACCGTTGGGGGGCCGAGTTATTTCCCCCCTTTGATTAAAATTATTTAATTAATTAGAGTGCGAATGAAACATTTTACAGTAACGGGGCATGGCTCATTCGATTTGTAAGCTTGAGTAGATTAATTGGTGAAAGTTTCAAGGAAATTCACCGTTGGGGGGCCGAGTTATTCCCCCTTTTTACTTAAAGTTAATTAATTAATTAGCGCACGAATGAAACATTTTACAGTAACGGGGCCTGGCTCATTCGATTTGTAAGCTTGAGTAGATTAATTGGTGAAAGTTTCAAGGAAATTCACCGTTGGGGGGCCGAGTTATTTCCCCCCTTTGATTAAAATTATTTAATTAATTAGAGTGCGAATGAAACATTTTACAGTAACGGGGCATGGCTCATTCGATTTGTAAGCTTGAGTAGATTAATTGGTGAAAGTTTCAAGGAAATTCACCGTTGGGGGGCCGAGTTATTCCCCCTTTTTACTTAAAGTTAATTAATTAATTAGCGCACGAATGAAACATTTTACAGTAACGGGGCATGGCTCATTCGATTTGTAAGCTTGAGTAGATTAATTGGTGAAAGTTTCAAGGAAATTCACCGTTGGGGGCCGAGTTATTCCCCCTTTTTATTTAAAATTAATTATTTAATTAATTAGAGTGCGAATGAAACATTTTACAGTATCAATTAAGAGTATGAAGAGCATAAGAGTAGAATTTACAATAGTTAGGTCTCGGGGGGGGGGGGTAAGAGCGAATTGGTATTCTGCCAGAATCAGTTATTTCATAGGTCTGAAGCAATTTTTCCGTCGCGAGTCCGGGAGAATTTTTGACTCGGTTTTTTCATTCTGCTGGTATACCATTCTGCTAGATTGACGGCGGTGGCAGGCCGGCGTACATATAACGCAAAAGAAAGTCGAATAAACTTGAAATATATTTAAAATATCAAATGTTGAGACCAATTCTAATTAAATCTAAACAGTTAATTAAAGTCAGAAAATTTGAAAGTGTTCGCTGTTTTTGGGAGCCTTACCGCAAGGGTGATTTAAAATATGAAAAAGAGGACCCACGTCCTTATTTGAAACAAGTATCTGATGGACTGGGATTAATGAAAGGCGAGTTTAAATTACTGTCCCAAGAAATTGATGAGGCCTTGCATCATGATCCCAAGATTTACATGCCTGGTGATACTGACATTATATGGAATTTTAACTCAAAGGTATATATGCTCTTGTCCCTCCCTTGGGGATTGTGGGCAACTTGAGAGTCTGCCTATGGAAGTTTTAACATTACATAGAGTTGCCATAGGTTAGGGAAATCCTGGAGCAGTCAGGGAATTATAAAGGTCAGGGAAAAATGGGGTAGAAAAAGGGCGAAGGCTGAGGGTTTTGTGGCAGTCCCAAACTCTGAATTCTTGTCAGAAGTTAGAGCTTTCAATCTTAGAAATTGAAACTAGCGTTGAACTGATTCCATTTCTGCATTTCCCAATACAATCAGAGCAATTGGTTTAAACCAATAACAGGACCCCCAGAGGTCCTATAATTCCTATAAAATCCTATATTTTTAAAACTGTCTTTATAAAATTCTATATTTTTTGCAAAAATCCTACAAAATCCTATAATTTTGAAATTTGCTCGAATTTCAAACAACCCATTGGTTAAACCAGGACCCGGGTCTAAAAAATATCGTAAAATGGGGATGGTTTATCTAATATTGTAGCGCTATATATTAGTTAAAAATGCCCCTGTGTATATTATGGTTCTGAGAACGGAACGTTCAGTGCCGACCACCATGCTGAGCTTTGCCACGTGTGGGATTAATGTTACACTCAACTTTGGAGGCTCATAACTCTGGTTCTACTGGAGATACAGGGATGTCCTCTGAGTATGTTATAGCCCCATATGTCCCCTTTCCAACGATACTAAAAACTTGGGGTTGCGTGTAACAGGGGCCGAGTAATTAAGGAAAATGTTCCCTCCATAGGATTAACATTACACTCAACTTTGGAGGCTCATAACTCTGGTTCTACTAGAGATACAGGGATGTCCGTTAAGTACATTATGATCCTTTTTGTTCCTCATCCATCGATATTAAAAACTCGGGGTTGCGTCAAAGAGGGGCCTAGTAATAAAGCAAAATGTTCCCTCCATAGGATTAACATTACACTCAATTTTGGAGGCTCGTATCTCTGGTTCTGTTAGAGATCCGGGGTGAAGCGTCGTCTGCTTCACAGTAAAAAGCGACCCCCCCTGGCCTGGAATAAATAAACTGGTCCATGACCATTGATTGACCAGGGCACGTCGTCTGCTAAACCATAGCCCACTTGATCACGCACGCTGGCTGCACGCGCTCTAGCAGCGTGCAGCCAGCGTGATCAAGTGGGCTATGGCTAAACTAAAGAAGTGGATAATTAATTTTAATGTCTGAACTTTGGTTACCCTTGAATTTTCACAGTAGTCCCGTGGACCACTGACCCCCTCAGATTTAATTAGTGGACCAGGCAATTTTTAAACTGGTCATTCGCCAAGTGCCACCGCCTTATTTCCCACGCTGGTCTAGTCTGTGAAAGAAGAGAAAATTTTTAAACTAGTCCTTTAGACCCGTAACTCCCCTATTGTCCGAAATAATAAACTTGTCTTAGGACTGGTCCCCGCCTTTGTTCTCCTATAGATTTGCAATTAATAAAGTGGTCCCGAGGACCAGTAACCCCCACTTCTTGAATTTAAAACTAGTCCAAGCAATTAATAAACTGGTCCCGCGGACCAGTAACCCCCACTTCTTGAATTTAAAACTAGTCCAAGCAATTAATAAACTGGTCCCGCGGACCAGTAACCCCTACCTCTTGAATTTAAAAACTAGTCCAAGCAATTAATAAAGTGGTCCCGAGGACCAGTAACCCCCACTTCTTGAATTTAAAAACTAGTCCAAGCAATTAATAAAGTGGTCCCGCGGACCAGTAACCCCCACTTCTTGAATTTAAAAACTAGTCCAAGCAATTAATAAAGTGGTCCCGCGGACCAGTAACCCCACTTCTCGAATTTAAAAACTAGTCCAAGCAATTAATAAAGTGGTCCCGAGGACCAGTAACCCCCACTTCTCGAATTTAAAAACTAGTCCAAGCAATTAATAAAGTGGTCCCGAGGACCAGTAACCCCCACTTCTCGAATTTAAAAACTAGTCCAAGCAATTAATAAAGTGGTCCCGAGGACCAGTAACCCCCACTTCTCGAATTTAAAAACTAGTCCAAGCAATTAATAAAGTGGTCCCGAGGACCAGTAACCCCCACTTCTCGAATTTAAAAACTAGTCCAAGCAATTAATAAAGTGGTCCCGAGGACCAGTAACCCCCACTTCTCGAATTTAAAAACTAGTCCAAGCAATTAATAAAGTGGTCCCGAGGACCAGTAACCCCCACTTCTCGAATTTAAAAACTAGTCCAAGCAATTAATAAAGTGGTCCCGAGGACCAGTAACCCCCACTTCTCGAATTTAAAAACTAGTCCAAGCAATTAATAAAGTGGTCCCGAGGACCAGTAACCCCCACTTCTCGAATTTAAAAACTAGTCCAAGCAATTAATAAAGTGGTCCCGAGGACCAGTAACCCCCACTTCTCGAATTTAAAAACTAGTCCAAGCAATTAATAAAGTGGTCCCGAGGACCAGTAACCCCCACTTCTCGAATTTAAAAACTAGTCCAAGCAATTAATAAAGTGGTCCCGAGGACCAGTAACCCCCACTTCTCGAATTTAAAAACTAGTCCAAGCAATTAATAAAGTGGTCCCGAGGACCAGTAACCCCCACTTCTCGAATTTAAAAACTAGTCCAAGCAATTAATAAAGTGGTCCCGAGGACCAGTAACCCCCACTTCTCGAATTTAAAAACTAGTCCAAGCAATTAATAAAGTGGTCCCGAGGACCAGTAACCCCCACTTCTCGAATTTAAAAACTAGTCCAAGCAATTAATAAACTGGTCTCCGGAGTGGTCCCCGCCTTTGTTCTCCTATAGATTTACAATTAATAAAGTGGTCCCTAGAACCAGTAACCCCCACTTCTTGAATTTTAAAGGTTGAGATCGAATTTGTGTTGGGATTTTTTTTTTTGGATGAGTCAAAGGGGTAGTACTACAAAATTTTAAAGAGATAGTCATACAATTTTACATCAATTTTAAAAATAATTACACACAGGGTTCATACAAACCTGGAAAACAGGGAAAACCTGCAAAAATCAGGGAAATAAATAGTTGACAAAAACCTCATGGAAAACTCAGGGAAATTTAGAATTTTTAGTAAAATTCAGGGAAATCAGGGAAATTTGCGTCAAACGGGGGCCGAGCAATTACGCAAAATGTTCGTGAACATACCGCCCTCCATAGGATTAACATTACACTATACTTTGGAGGCTCATAACTCTGGTTCTACTAGAGATACGGGGATGTCCTTAGAATTAGTGATCGTACGGGGAACCCGAACCCGACCCGGGAAGTCGGGGATCCCCGGTTTTTTCCAACCCGACCCGACCCGACCCGGCCAGTCAATTTTGAAGTCGGGTTTAAAAAAAAATCGGGGTGGGCCTGTAGTAGAGGGTAAGCTATTATTGACGGTCCCGCTTTGTGATGCAGTAGATAGGAACTCGAGCTTGAATATTTAATTTTTTTCTGTCTCGAGGCTTCGAAAGCCAGTAGAACACTGCTATATTTCGGCAATTTCATGGTCGTCCGCCAAACGCCAATGTGTTAATTGTGTGTTAAGTTGCGACCAATTGATTTCAAATTGAAAAAGTGGAAGAAGAGTTTCACGAGTACCAGAAACCGCTTTCAGCCACTGCCAAAGACATAGGACAAGGACAATTTGGAAACTTTTTAGATGGAAGTTGCGCCTGTTCTGGGACAATTAGTTACCCCAATCCCTTCCACGACGTTCTATCAGATGGCAATGATATGGCAGATTCGCCTACTATTGGATTCACTAAAGCAATGATATGGCAGATTAGCACTAAAGCAGTGATAACTTGGAACTAAATTACAGAAAATAAATTCCTTACATTACATAGTACATAGTTACTATGTATAATTTTTTAGAATATGTTAATTACATTTATATTATTAAAAAGGAAAACCCCGACCCGACCCGATTTTCCGGGGTTTTTTTTCGCAACCCGACCCGGAACCCGACCCGACAAAAATCTCACCCCGTACGATCACTACTTAGAATATGTTATAGTCCTGTTTGCCCCCCATCCAACCATACTAAAAACTTAGGGCTACGTCAAACAGGGACCGAGTAATTAAGCAAAACGTAAACAAACATACCCCCCTCCGTAGGATTAACATTACACTATAATTTGGAGGCTCATAACTCTGGTTCTGCTAGAGATACGGGGATGTCCTTCGAGTATGTTATAGTCCAATTCGCCCCCCCCCCCTCCTTCGATAGCATTAGCTCCATAGGATACTCCATATACTGGAAAAGCCTGGAAAATTCAGGGAAATTTGTTTTCCAAAGGTTGTATGAACCCTGTGTAACACAGAATTATTTACAATCTGATTGTTTTCATGCGAAGGATATTTGAAAAAATGGAAAGTGACAGCCGATAAGGACAACTTGGATGGATTCAGTAACTGCCAATTAGAATTGAGCAAAAACAAGAAGGGCCTTTTTCACGGCTTCCTCGACACTCAAACGCCCAAAGATGGAGTCACCTATAGATCAGGCTATTGTAATATCTCAACACACAGAGCAAGGGTTAATATTTTGCGTCATATCCGCGTTACTTTAACTTTCTTAAAGGGAGGGTGAAGTAGAAAATCTAGTGATTTTTTATCGATTCTTCTACTAATTACAAGACCAGTCTGCATAGTCAAACATTCAGGAAATACTTAATTCCGAATGATTTTAAAAATTCAAATAGGTTCAGATTTTAAGGATAATTTTAAAGAAGGTCCTCCGGCAATCGCGTAACGCCCTGCCTTTTTGTTAACAAAATTCTCGTGGCACGTTCCGTGTTGAATGAAATTTATCACGAGATTTGATAAAATTTGCGCGTGACGTGACAATCGTGGCGTGAGACATGGAGCGTGCCACGAGAATTTTGTTAACAAGGAGGCAGGACGTTACGCGATTGGTCGGAGGCCCTTATTTAAAATTATCCTTAAAATCTGAACCTAATTTAAATTTTAAAATCATTCGGAAACTGTATTTCCTGAATGTTTCACTATGCAGACTGGTCTTATAATTAGTAGAAGAATCGATAAAAAATCACTTGATTTTCTACTTCACCCTCCCTTTAAAGGGACTGTAAAGCGGTCGCCGAACCGTTGAATTTAATTTTTTTTGAAAGAGGCACCCTCCCTCTGCAATAATTGACAGGGTTGCCACGGGTCAGGGAAAATCTGGAAAAGTCAGGGAATTTTAAAAATTTCAGCAAAGTCTGGGAAAAGTCACGAAATTTGATATTCTAGTGGGTAAAATGTCTTGGGATAAGTCTTTATTGAAAGAGTAATGAAGGTTTCTCCTTGCATCCTCTCTTAACACAGAAAACTCTAGAGCAATCCTTAAAAATGTCTAGAATTGTTTCTATAAAGTAAATGCCTTTAAAAAATGTTCTAGACGCAATTATTTATAGTTAAAATGTTTCTTAGTCATTTTTGGTGCAACAAATACATTGGAAAACTTAATGTAGAGAGTTCATTTAATTATTAGCACTTAAAACGTGCTGTAAACATTTACACTTTCGGCCTAAAAAGGTCAGGGAAAACCTGGAAAAGTCAGGGAATTTGGTTCTGAAAATTCCGTGGCATCCTTGATTGACGTCAGCAGCTGATGTAAAACGCGTCAAAGAGGAATTATTTCGTGCTGGTAAAGCGGTTCCTTAATTGCTTCAGGTTAATCTCTCTTCTGATTGGTTGTTAGCCGCCCTGCTCTAACGTTTCTGAAGTCCCCAAACCACTCCTGAGAGTCTGAGACCTCTACTGCGTTTGCTAGAAACGGCGATCGTACCAATAGCAAAGGCGCTGTGATTGGCCCAATTGTATCACCAGCCAGATAAACCTCAGTAACACGAAAATAGGATAATGCCTTAACACTATTTTCCTGGAAAGAAGGAAAGACTTTTGCTCACCCCCTGGGGGAGGGAATTGTGACGTCAATAACGCCTTTTTATCCAAAATAAAAATTCAACGGTCCGCTGACTACTTTACAGACCCTTTAATCAATTAAAAGTAACTAACTTGCTTTTGTACTTCACTGTCCCTTTAAAGGGAAGGTGAACTGGAATATTAAGTGATCTACTAATTATAAGACCATTCTGCATAGTGTGAAACATCCAGGAAATAAAGTCTCCGAATGATTTTAATATTACAATTAGTTTTTTAGATTTAATGGACAATTTCAAATAAGCCCCTCCGACCAATCGCGTAACGCCTTGCCTTCCTGTTAACAAAATTCCAGTGGCACGCAGACTCCGCGCCGATTGAAATTCGCGAGATTTGATAAAATTTGCTCGCGATGTGAACTGCCAATCGTGGCGCGAGATGTAGAGCGTGCCGCGAGAATTTTGTTAACAGGAAGGCAAGGCGTTACGCGATTGGTCGGAGGGGCTTATTTGAAATTATCCATTAAATCTAAAAAACTAATTGTAATATTAAAATCATTCGGA
The DNA here is from genome assembly GCA_019434445.1 of Phalangium opilio. Lineage (NCBI taxonomy): Eukaryota > Metazoa > Arthropoda > Arachnida > Opiliones > Phalangiidae > Phalangium > Phalangium opilio. The sequence continues at coordinate 343,671 of JAEQBA010001826.1, read as the reverse complement.
GACTGTATTCCTGGATGTTTCACACTATGCAGATTGGTCTCATAATTAGTAGGAGAATCGATAAAAAATCACTACACCCTCCCTTTAAAGGGATAATTAAGCTCTTTTCTTTTTACAATTTTTTTGGCGTTAGAAGTCATTTATGAGGGACGCTTACCTGGACTGGAAAATCTTCACGCATTTAGCTATGAGGGTCAGAGGGGATGGTCGCAATTACATGGTCAATATCTCCACAGCCGGAACCTTCGACTTAACGTGGAATGATATGTACAGCTTCATTTTGTACACCAGGGGAGGCCCTTATTGGCAAAATGTCAAGGTTTGGACTCTTAATCAACTATTTTATTTATTAAAATAAGCTTGCCTAACATTGATGGTTAATCCGAGGGTTCACGTGTTTGTTCATTTGAAATCCTTGTGAAATCTCCAAATCCCAAAATCTCACTTTGAAATCCCAATATCTCGCTTCAAAATCACGAAATCTCACTTCGAAATCCCGAAATCTCACTTCAAAATCACGATATCTCGCTTCAAAATCCAAAATCTCGCTTCGAAATCCCGAAATCTCACTTCAAAATCACGATATCTCGCTTCAAAATCCAAAATCTCGCTTCGAAATCCCGAAATCTCACTTCAAAATCACGAAATCTCACTTCAAAATCACGAAATCTCACTTCAAAATCCAGAAATCTCACTTCCAAATCCAGAAATCTCACCTCAAAATCTAGAAATCCCACTTCAAAATCCAGAAATCTCACTTTAAAATTCTAAAATTTCACTTTAAAGTCCAAAAGTCACGAAATTTCACTTAAAAATCCAAAAATCTCGAAATCTCACTTAAAAAATACAAAAATTCAAATAAAAACACTTCAAAAATACAAAAATAACGAAATCACAAAGTCTAACTTAAAAAATCACGAATTAACACTTCAAAATCCATAAATCACGAAATCTCACTTCAAAATCCTAAAATCACAAAATGTAATTTAAAAAATACAAAAATTACGAAATCTCACTTATAAATCCAAAAATAAGGAATCTCACTTAAAAGTACATATATCACTATCCTCACTTCAAAAATAAAATCACGAAATCTCACTTAGAGGTACATAAATCACTTAACCTCACTTAAAGTACATAAATCACTTATCCTCACTTAAAAAATAAAAATCACGAAATCTCACTTATAAATACAAAAATCACGAAATTTTACACTAAAAATTCAACACTAAAATCCAGAAATCTCAGCCTAAAATTCCATAATATCAAAATCTCGAAATACCCTTTGAACCACGGAAGTGCAATACTAAATTTAGAAATATCGTGCAAAACTACAAAATCTCATTAAAAAATCTCCAAATCTCCTTGGAAATTTTAAAATCTCAGTCATAACCTGAAAACTTGAAATCTCAAAATCCCGTACACTAAATTGCAAAACATCTCACCCCTCAGGCTAATCTTCTACGCATCATAAGTTCATAAGTTATATGTTCGTTCCATAAGTTTGTCACTGGTTACAAACTGGAGAGAACTTGTCATGAAGTGATTGAAGTAGGTCATAGATAAAGCGACATACGCCTGGTGATCAGGCGCTGCTGTCAAAGGCTTAGTAATGATGACTAAAATAGGACCTAGATGGAAGTCCTGTGAAATTTGTTAACTACTGAGTGTAGGACTTGAATTAGCCTTATTCCTGATCAGCGCCACCTACCCATAGCGGCGACTTTGAGAACTACTGTAATCGGCAAGCCAACCAGATGTCGCTAAAAATCTGGTGACGTCACTGACGGGCACTCTCGGGGTGTGACCAAAAATTAGCCCGCTTTAAAGCTCGTTGAAGTTAATTTCAGCGTCCTTATTTGAATTAAATAATGAAATAGGGCTAAATTGGACTCCAAACTTCTTTGTCGACGATATCCAACACTTACCTAAAGGTAAAAACTTTTTGGTGTTTTTGGAGCTTGTAAAGTAGTGCTACTCGCTTAGCCTTGGCGTGCTACTTTAAATACAATAAAGCGGGCTAATTTTTGGTCAGACCCCGAGAGTGCCCGTCAGTGGCGTCACCAGATTGTTCGCGACATCTGGTTAGCTTGCCGATTAGATTAGTTCTCAAAGTCGCCGCTATGGGTAGGTGGCGCTGATCAGGAATAAGGCCAATTGACTCGCTTCCGCCGTTCTGCTAGAACTAGTTATCTCGAGCTGCAAGTCTCTCAGTAGCATTACGAACTTGTATAGATAGTGTCATACTTATGGAACGGAACATATCACTTATAAACTTATGCTATTGGCAATAGTTTAAACCAGTCTGGGAAAAAAGAATATTTTTAAAACTAATCCTTGGGACCAGTGTCCGAAATAATAAACTGGTCTCCGAACTGGTCCCCGCCTTTGTTCTCGTATTGATTTGCAATTAATAAACTGGTCCCGAGGACCAGTAACCCCCACTTCTTGAATTTAAAAACTAGTCCAAACTGGTTTTGGAGGTTTAAACTAAACCACAGCCCAGACTCAGCTATAATGAAGTAATAAATTTTTCCCGATTTATTTTAGATTCCATTTTCAAAGTTTTTCTTGTCAAGTAAAGGCAACATTCAGGATAAGCAAATGCCAATTCCTTTGCACATGGTGAGCAGTGTGGGGATCACGTGTTCAGCCGTTAAGGGTCCCTTTCAGTTAGAAATTGATTATATCGGCGTTCATTTTGACCCTAACCATAAAGAGGAATTTGCCTACGAAATGTACCAAACTCCTAATCTTAATTTATTTTAAATAAAAAAAAATTGTACATAAATATATTAAAAAATTGAAACAATTTCTTTCATAATTCTTTCAAACTTCAGATGGGTACAGGGTGGGAAATAAGGATTTTTTTTTAATAAGAAAGTGTTCAGTTCAAGTATATTCCACTCGATCACGCTTGTTGCTCGAGCAGCCGGCGTGATCGAGTGGGCTATGCTTTAAGGAAATTTGCAGATTTCATTCAGGGGGTACGTTCAGTAACGAAAATCTCAAAGAAATCGCTGTTTTCTTGATGTTTGGTTGATGGGCTCGAGACGTCACAGTGACGTAAAAGGTTGTTGAACGGAAAAGTCACATTTGAAGTTAGCGCTGTTTTCGAAAATGGGGTTGGGGAAACGTCTTACTGGCCCTCAAAACGTTACGAAGCGCAAATGGTTCTTGTCCACTATTAATGAACTCGCAAATAATGAAATTGTTTAAGAAAATTATGTCCATTTGAATGGTAGAAGTAGTTTTGTAAAGAAAACGAATACAATTACTGTTGGAATAGCATTATTGGAATGTAATTTTTAAATCCCGCGCCTACAACAGTCAAGCGCTACGTCACGCCATCAAAAAAACCATATCGATTAGTTGGTTTTTCTGATGAGCAAGCGCTGAGCATCATGACGTCAAAACCGGAAACGCGAAAAAGCGTACAGTAGTGAAAATCTGGCATCGCTTAGTAAGCGCTGCCATCAAAGAGGGTTACTGAACGTACCCAGGGTGGGAAATACGGATTTTTTTAAACTGGACATTGGGCCAGCGAACCCTCTGGCCTGGAATAAATAAACTGGTCCATGACCACTGACCAGGGTGCGTCGTCTGCTAAATTGAAGAAGTGGATAATTAAAATATATTAGATAATGTATGGACTCTGGCTACCCTTGAATTTTCTTAGTGGTCCTGTGGACCACTGACCCCCCTCCTATTTAATTTTTAAACTGGTTCAGGCAATTTTTAAACTGGTCATTTGCCCTGTGCCACCGCCTTATTTCCCACGCTGGATGGGTAATTATCACACCAGCTCAGGGCCGGAAATAAGCACAGGACACTGGAAATTGTCCAATAAAATTTTAAAATGTCCCATAATTTTTTAAAACTAAGGGGGCACTCACTGGACATTTTGACCAACAAATTTTCCGAAGTTTTTGATAGCTTGACTATGAAGATGCGACACTATTTATGTACACGCCAGTGGACAATGTCCAATAAATTTTCCAGTCAAATATGGGGGGGAGGTCACTGGACCCATGTCCTATAAGACCCCCCCTCCGATTTCATTTTGAAACTGGTCATTTGCCCTGTGCCACGGATTTATTTCCCACGCTGGATACAATATCCTAGCGTAGACCACTCGATCATAGGGGCTGTGCTTTAGTGACAGCAGCTTACCTTCCACAGCATTTTTTAACTGGACATTGGGCCAGTGACCCTCCCAGTCTAGAATGAATGAACTGGTCCATGACGATTGACCAGGGCATGCTGTCTGCTAAGCTAAAGCAGTGGATATTTAAAATATTTCAGTTTACTCTGTTTACTAATTTGTACTTGAAAACGCCAAGTTCCAAATATTCAAGAATCAAGAATATTCTTAGTATTCCAGTGGACCCCTGACCCCCTTTCGATTTAATTCTTAAACTGGGCCAGCCAATCTTGAACTGGTCATTAGCCCTGTGCCACCGCATTATTTCCCACGCAGCGCGGAACGAGTGGGCTATGACTTAAACTAGTCCTTGGGAGTTGGGACCAGTGACCCCCTAATGTCCGAAATAATAAACTGCTCCACTGGACTGCCAGGCACAATCTTGAAGGAGAGAGTAATGGAGTGGAAACTCCCATACCTTAAGCGTTGCCTTTGTACCCCCACCTACGGCACCATAGTCCTCCCATCATCCCCAGCGGTTAGGTAGGGTCGTGCCGGACGAAATTGTTAAGGACGCTCCCTCGATCTCAAAAATAGAAGCTAGTTCTCATTCAAATAAAATGGCGCTACGCGGCAGCACTTAGCAATCGCCTACGGAAGGGTAGGGGCGTGCGCGAGGTACACTGGGAGAGATATGGTGCCGCAGGTCGCCCATCATCATTTCCAATCCATGTGACTCCCTTACCCCTGGCACAATCACTATAGACCTTGAGTCCCAACTCCCAATGAAAAAGAAACTAGTGTTGATTGATCAGGTTCAGAAATAAGCACAGGACACAGGACATTTCCAATAAAATTTTAAAAAGTCGCATAATTATTCTATAAACGAAGGGGGTCACTGGACATATTGTCCAATAAATTTTCCGTAGTTTTGATGGTTTGACTATTTAGATGTCACGCTATAATATTTATTATTTTCGGCCCTGTGCAAAGGTCAAGAGCGTGGATCGAGTGGGCTATGGCTTAGGGAAATATTGACGAGTCCACGCACCAGCATGGGAAATAAGGCGGTAGCACAGGAAAACGTGCCCTGGTCAATGGTAATGGACCAGTTTATTTGTTCCAGGCCAGGGGGGTTGCGGCCCAATGTCCAGTTTTTAAAAAATCCTTATTTCCTTCCCTGACTGCCAGTCTAAAAAAAACAAAAAACTTTTTGACTCGTGTATCGTCTGCTACCGGTAGCTGACGTGTCTTATGGGTTTAATTTCAATCTTGCACTTTATTGATGTGTAATTTATGGAAATTTAATGTTATTTGTGAAATTTTATTTACAAGATAAGGAAATTAGTAACGTAAGTATCAAAATCTAATTATTATTATAGTTTATAACGTTCTTTACCTTGGGTCACACTTGGGTATTATAAATTTGAGACCAAGGCTTACGATGTTCAATCTGTTTCTCCCCAGATTGAATTGATTACAATTTAATTTCCATATTAATTAAACTGTTTAATTTAATTTAATTAACGTAATCATAATTTTATATGAATTAGAGATTAATTTGGGAATAATGCCATCAAGGAGAAATGGCCAACTGTTGGCAAGAGTTAACTTTCCACCGTACTCGGTTCAAGCAATATCGGAGAGACATTTTTTGGTTGCTGGAGGAGGTGGACCCGCGAATACTGGCATCAAAAATATTATAGTAAGTGGATCGCTTCGTTTTTAAATCGTTTAAAGATTTAGAATAAGGGGTTTGTCAAAATTGTGTTCAGTTCATTTGAAATCTCTCTCTAAAATCTCAAAATCTGAAAAACTCGCTTAAAAATTTAAAATCCCGATGTCTGAGTTCATAATTAAAAATCTCCGATTTCTCGCTTCAAAATTTAAAATCCTGATATCTCGCTTTAAAATTTAATATCCTGATATCGCGCTTTAAAATTTAAAATCCTGATATCTCGCTTTAATATTTAGTCTCCTGATATCTCGCTTTAAAATTAAAAACATTAAATCTCAACCTTAAAATCTAAAAATTGTTAAATCTCAACCTTAAAATCTAAAAATTGTTAAATCTCAACCTTAAAATCTAAAAATTGTTAAATCTCAACCTTAAAATCTAAAAATTGTTAAATCTCAACCTTAAAATCTAAAAATTGTAAAATCTCAACATTAAAATCTAGAAATACTGAAATCTTGGCCTAAAATATCATAACTTCATAATTTCAAATACCATTTGAACCTCGGAAGTGGAATGCTAAATCTGGAAATCTCATGCAAATATACAAAATCTCATTGAAAATCTTGAAACCTTCAAAATATCAAACTCTCTTCAAAAATCTTTTAATCTTCAAAAATGCCTCTAAGCATCAAAAACTCCCTCTTCATATCAAAATCTCATTTCAAAATTCATATCAAAATTTCCCTTTAAACATCAAAAACTTCTTGAAAATCTTGAAATCTCATTAGAAATCTCGAAATCTTTAAAATCTCCCTCTAAATATCAGAATATTATTGAAAATCTCGAAATATTTAAAATCTTCCTCTAAAAATCAAAATCTCTTTGAAAATCTCGAAATATTTAAAATCTTCCTCTAAAAATCAAAATCTCTTTGAAAATCTTGAAATCTTCAAAATCTCCCTCTAAAAATCAAAATCTCTTTGAAAATCTTGAAATCTTCAAAATCTCTTTGAAAATCTTGAAATCTTCAAAATCTCTTTGAAAATCTTGAAATCTTCAAAATCTCTTTGAAAATCTTTAAATCTTCAAAATCTCCCTCTAAATATGAAAATCTCCCTCTAAAACTCAAAATCTCATTGAAAAACTTGTATATTCAAAATCTCCCTCAAAAAATCAAAATCTCATTAAATATCTTGAAATCTTCTAAATCTCCCTCTTAATATCAAATTGTCATTGAAAACCTTTATATATTCAAAATCTCATTGAAAATCTTCAAATATTCCAAATCTCATTTAAATCCTCAAAATCTTCAAAATCTCCCTCAAAATATCAGAATCTTATTGAAAATCTTGAAGTCTTCAAAATCTACCTCTAAATATCAAAATCTTATTATAAATCTTGAAATCTCATTGAAAATATTGAAATATTCAAAATCTCATTTTAAATATCAAAATATGAAAAACGCTTAGAGATCAAAATCCTAGTTAAACTGTCAAAATCTCAAAATCCCGTTTACTAAAATTCCAAATTTCCAACCAATGGCCTACATGTTGTCTACAGTTAACCAAAGGCAGCTAGGGAAGTGTACTTTTGGTTTTTATGTCTATATGCTTTTGCTTATAGTTGGGACTAGAAGAATCAATCACTTGTATCTCCATTTCACCCTCCCTTTAAAGGGATAGTGAAGTGGAAAATCAAGTGATTTTTTATCGATTCTACTACAAATTATAAGACCAGTCTGCGTAGTGAAACATCCAGGAAATACCAACTCCGAATGATATTAAAATTCAAATTAGGTTCAGATTTTAAGGATAGTTTTCAATAAGGACCTCTGACCAATCGTTTTGTTTTAGGTGAATTCGGAGGGGTAAAAAATTGTCCAAGGGCACAGAGTCTAGTGACCCCTATTCTCTATAGGAAAAGCTCACTCATTTGCTATCGCTTGCATGCATAGGGTTACTGTTTGCTCTTATGACGGTATAAGGCGTTAGAGAGTCGAGACCTAACCGTTAAGAGACCCAAGTGAAACTAAAATTATCAGGCATAAAGGATAGTGATCGTCTGCGTCATTGTAAGGGAAACGAGGTGTTATGTTGTTAATGTTATTAAAGGAATAGCGACGTGATTTAAAAATTATCTCAAATCTAAAGAAAACCTTACTTTTTTGAGAGTTTAAACTCTTCTGATTCCAAAAATATGCTTGAATAATATTTAAATATGAAGGAAAACACAGAAGAAACACTTCGAAAACTTGAAATTTGGGGGGCAAAAGCAAATTTGCGAAGAAGATTTTTGGCGGGTTTTCTCCTTGCTACGTCACTCACGGCATCTCGCGGAAAAGCCAAACGCGTGCGCCCGAGACTCCTGAGTCTACTAATGCCGCGCGAATATGAATAAAATAGGCTTAACACTTAGACTGAGACACTAACAGGCGTCACGTGAGCGACATCTAGAGTGAGTTTCTCCTTACTACGTCATCAAGCGAAACAAAATTTTAACTAGGCCTTTTCCAAACACTAAACTTTGATTGCAATTTTACAAATTTCTACGAAACCAAATACAAAAGTAAACATATCATAATAAAATAGATTTTTCAAGGATTTTTTTCGCATTTTAAGTTTGTGGGTGACGAAAATTATGTCACTAACACTTTAAGTTTGTTAACCCTGTTCAAAGTCACAAATTATGGGAAAATCAACCACTAATATTTGGTGGTACTTTAATAAATCTACTAAAGATGGCAAAATAACTGGAGAATGTATTAAATCTTTAAAAGTTAGATAAATTGACTCAAAGCTCACATAATTGCTAGTTTCATATTTTTCCGATTAGCGGAAAATTTTCCGCGTTTTATTTTTCCGGAAAATTTACAACACTAGATTTTTGACTATTCAGACTGGTCTCATAATTAGTAGAAGAATCTATATGAAATCACTTGATTTTCCACTTCAGCCTCCCTTTAAAGGGATAGTGAAGTGAGATTACAATCGTGTTTTTTTTTTGTTTCTTTATTAAATTGCAGGAAATTTACGAATTAGTTCATGATGGATCGTTTTGTCGAGCGCAGTCGGTAACGCATTACGACACGGGGAAGCACGTCATCATGAATTGTTCTGTCATTCACAATGGCAAGCATTTTGTCATAGCGGCTGGCATTGGTGGCAGTTGTCAGATTTACCAAATGAAGTACAAAATTGTCAAGGATGATGAAGAATTCCCTATCTCTAATATTCCCAAAGAAAAAGGTATTCATTGTCCCTTTATATTTTCCTATAATTGAAGGTTTTATCCTATATTTTCCTATAATTGAAGGTTTTATCCTATATTTTCCTATAATTGAAGGTTTTATCCTATATTTTCCTATAATTGAAGGTTTTATCCTATATTTTCCTATAATTGAAGGTTTTATCCTATATTTTCCTATAATTGAAGGTTTTATCCTATATTTTCCTAAAATTGAAGGTTTTCTCCTATATTTTCCTATAATTGAAGGTTTTCTCCTATATTTTTCTATAATTGAAGGTTTTATCCTATATTTTCCTATAATTGAAGGTTTTATCCTATATTTTCCTATAATTGAAGGTTTTATCCTATATTTTCCTATAATTGAAGGTTTTATCCTATATTTTCCTATAATTGATATTTTCCTATAATTGCGGGTTTTGTCCCTTATTTTCCTATAATTGCGGGTTTTCTACTTTATTTTCCTATAGTTGCGGGTTTTATCCTATATTTTCCTATAATTGAAGGTTTTATCCTATATTTTCCTATGATTTAAGGGTTTTTTTCCTATATTTTCCTATAATTGAAGGATTAAATTTCCCGTATTTTAAGAGTTAAATTAAACATATTTCAAGGGTAAATAAATCTTAGGCGAATTTGGTCAAAAATGTTGGATTATATGGGACCGCAGGGCCCCCAGAGGTCATATAATTCCTATGAAACCCTATATTTTTGTCAAAACTCTCGAAAATCTTATGAAATCCTATAAAATCCTGTATTTTTGGCAAAACTCGTCTAAAATCCTGTAATTTTGAAATTAAACCAGGACTTTAAAAAAAGAACAAAAATTAATATTTTATTGTCCTATAAAATCCTATAATTCTGCAAAAACGTCCTGTAAAATCCCATATTTTCACTAAAAAAATACCTATAATTCCTATAAATATTTTAGAAATAAGGCTGAGGGCCCTGGGAAAGTTTTTCAATTATAGGAATTATAGGATCTCTGGGGCCCTGTTGTAAATTGAACTTGGCTTCGTAATATTTACTATTTTTAATTTTAAAAGCCCAAAATAATTAATGGAATAGCGAACTGATTTAAAAATGATCTCAAATCTAAAGAACACCTTACTCTTTTGAGAGTTTAAACTCTTCCGATTCCAAAAATATGCTTAATAAATATTTAAATATGAGGCAAAACACAGAAAAAACACTTCGAAAACTTGAAATTTGGGGGCAAAAGCAAATTTGCGGAGAAGATATTTGGCGGGTTTTTCTCCTTGATACGTCACTCACGGCATCCCGCGGAAAAGCCAAGCGCGCGCGCTCGAGACTCCCGAGGCTACTAATTCCGCGCGAATCTGAATAAAATAGGCTTAACGCGCACGCGGCGACACTAACAGTCGTCACGTGAGCGACATCAAGAGAGAAAATTTCTCCTTACTACGTCATCAAACGAAACAAAATTTAGCTAAGCCTTTTCCAAACACGTTACTTTGATTGAAATATTATAAATTTCTACGAAACCAAATAAAAAAGTAAACATATCATAATAAACTAGATTTTTCAAGGATTTTTTTCGTATTATAAGTTTGTGGATGACGAAAATTATGGCACTAACTCTTTAATAAATTTCTCCAGATAAAACAGACGCATCTGAAAATCAGACCAATTTACGTCATCGTGGTTCAAAAGCCACTAGTTCAGAGGCACAGAACTCTGAGGCATTCCAGTCAGAACCACAGGCTTCAACTACGAATGGTTCCTCTTCAAGCCATAGCAATGGATGCTCACCCGTTCCTCAGATTGGCTTCGATATCCAACCCCTGGACATGATCCAGACCGACTTCAATAGTAACGATGACCCCTTCCAAAAGATCGTTAGGTTTACCATAGACAACTCTGTTATGATTACCGCTGGTTCCGATGGATTCATTCGCACTTGGAAGGTAGGTACCTTTTACCATTTTAGAATCATTTTAATTTTACTGGGATCGAATTAAAATAACCCACAAAATAGACCCTCCATAGGATTAACATTACAGTCAAATTTGTAGGCTCATAACTCTGGTTCTACTAGAGATACAGGGATGCCCTTTGAGTATGTTATAGTCCTATATGTCCCCTTTCCAACGATACTAAAAACTTGGGGTTGGGTCAAACAGGGGCCGAGTAATTAAGCAAAATGTTCCATCCATAGGATTAACATTACACTCAATTTTGGAGGCTCATAACTCTGGTTCTATTAGAGATAGGGAAGTGTCCTTTGAGTATGTTATAGTTCTATTTGTCCCCTTTCTAACGATACTAGAAACTTGGGGTTATGGAAAAAAGGCCCGAGTATTTGAGGAAAGTGTTCCATCCATAGGACTAACATTACGCTATACTTTGGAGGCTTGTAACTCTAGTTCTGTTAGAGATCCGGGGATGTCCTTTGAGTAAGTTATAGTCCTATTTGTCCCCTTTCCAATGATACTAAAAACTTGGGGTTGGGTCAAATAGAGGCCGAGTAATTAAGCAAATTCCATAGGATTAACATTACAGTCAACTTTGGAGGCTCATAACTCTGGTTCTGTTAGAGATCCGGGGATGCCCTTTGAGTATGTTATAGAAATATGTGTCCCCTCTCCAACCATGCTAAAAACTTGGGGTTACGGCAAATAGGGGCCGAGTAATTAAGCAAATTGTTCCCTCCATAGGATTAACATTACAGTCAACTTTGTAGGCTCATAACTCTGGTTCTACTAGAGATACGGGGATGTCCTTTGAGTATGTTATAGAAATATGTGTCCCCTTTCCAACGATACTAAAAACTTGGGGTTGCGGCAAACAGGGGCCGAGTAATTAAGAAAAATGTTCCATCCATAGGATTAACATTACACTATACTTTGGAGGCTTGTAACTCTAGTTCTGTTAGAGATCCGGGGATGTTCTTTGATTATGTTATGGTCCTATTTGTCCCCTTTCCAACGATACTAAAAACTTGGGGTTGGGTCAAACAGGGGCCGAGTAATTAAGCAAATTGTTCCCTCCATTGTCAATTTTGTAGGCTCATAACTCTGGTTCTTTTAGAGATACTGGTAAGTCCTTTGAGGATGTTATGGTCCTATTTGCCCCCCATCCAACCATACTAAAAACTTGGGGTTGTTGGATCAAACAGGGGCCAAGTAATTAAGCAAAATGTTCCCTCCATAGGATAAACATTACACTCAATTTGGAGGCTCATAACTCTGGTTCTTTTAGAGATAGGGGGATGTCCTTTGAGTATGTTATAGAAATATGTGTCCCCTTTCCAACGATACTAAAAACTTGGGGTTGCGGCAAACAGGGGCCGAGTAATTAAGCAAAATGTTCCATCCATAGGATTAACATTACACTATACTTTGGAGGCTTGTAACTCTAGTTCTGTTAGAGATCCGGGGATGTCCTTTGAGTATGTTATAGAAATATGTGTCCCCTTTCCAACGATACTAAAAACTTGGGGTTCCGTCAAACAGGGGCCGGGTAGCTAAGCAAAATGTTCCATCCATAGGATTAACATTACACTCAATTTTGGAGTCTCATAACTCTGGTTCTACTATAGATACGGGGATGTCCTTTGAGTATGTTATAGCACTATTTGTCCCCTTTCTAACGCTACTTAAAACTTGGGGTTGTGTTAACATGGGCCGGGTAGCTAAGCAAAATGTTCCCTCCATAGGATAAACATTACACTCAATTTTGGAGTCTCATAACTCGGGTTCTACTAGAGATACGGGGATGTCCTTTGAGTATGTTATAGCACTATTTGTCCCCTTTCTAACGACATTAAAAACTTGGGGTTACGGCAAACAGGGGCCGAGTATTTAAGGAAAGTGGTCCATCCATAGGATTAACATTACACTCAATTTTGGAGGCTTATAACTCTGGTTCTACTAGAGTTACGGGGATGTCCTTTGAGTATGTTGTAGCATTATTTGTCCCCTTTCCAATGGCACTAAACTTGGGATTGCGTCAAACAGGGGCCGGGTAGTTAGGAAAAGTGTTTTATAACATTCGCTCCGCAGGATACTCCATATATGGTGAAAACCTGGAAATTTTTTTCCAAAAGATTTATATGAACCTTGTTATTTTAAAGAGATGCATACGTTATAAAATTGGGTTTTAAAAAGTGCATTTTAAATTATATCATCATTTTATGATTTTGGTGTTTAAATTATTATCATAAACAAAATGGCGACGTTCAATCTTTGAAACAATTCCTCTTGTATATTTGAACAGTATCCTGAATTCCAACAACTTTACGAGATTGCGGCGCACGGTAATGAAGTCGATGACCTTGACATTAGTCCATCTGGAAATAAAGTAAGATTTCACTATTTGTTCCTAGAGTTTCTTTTAATTGGAATCTTTAAAGGGAGGGTGAAGTGGAAATTCAAATTACTTTTTTATCGTTATTTCCACTAATTATAAGACCATTCTGCATAGTGAAACATTCAGGAAAGAGTCTCCGAATGATTTTAAAATTCAAATTAGGTTCAGATTTTAAGGATAATTAGAAATAAGGACGTCCGACCAATCGCGTAACGCCCTGCCTTTTTATTAACAAAATTCTCGTGGCACGTTCCGTGTTGAATGAAATTTATCGCAAGATTTGATAAAATTTGCGCGCGATGTGAATTTCCAATCGTGGCTCGAGGTGTAGAGCGTGCAACGGAATTTTTGTTAACAGGAAGGCAGGGCGTTACGCGATTGGTCAGAGGTCCTTATTTCAAATTATCCATAAAATCTGAACCTAATTTGAATTTTAAAATCATTCGGAGACTATTTTCTGGATGTTTCACTATGCAGAATGGTCTTGTAATTAGTAGAAGAATCGATTAAAAAGCACTTGATTTTACACTTCACCCTCCCTTTAAGCGGCCGTAGACTTCATACTATTCATACTAATATCTGAATGAATGTAGAGGAATTGGTTTTAAACTTTTTAGTAGCGCCAGTTACTTACTCATTGGTTATTCCATAAGTTTATAAATTATATGTTCCGTTCCATAAGTATGACATTTCCTATACTTCGTAATGCTTACTGAGAGACTTACAGCTTGAGATAACTAGTTCGAGAATTGAAGTCCTACACTCGGTGCAGTTAATTAATTTTGCAGGACTTCCATCTAGGCCCTATTTTAGTCTGCATTACTAAGCCTTTGACAGCAGCGCCTGACCACCAGGCGTATGTCGCTCGCTTTACCTCGAATCTATGACCTACTTAAATCACTTCATGGCAAGCTCCAAACCAGTTTGTAATCAGTGACTAACTTATGGAATGAACATATCACTTATGAACCTATGAACTTATGGCGAGGGGTTCGACATTCCCAAAAATTGTGTACGAGATTTCGCGATTTCGCCAATGATTTCGTGATTTTACGATTTCGCAAAGATTTTGGGATTTCTTCTTTGATTTCGCTATTCCACCAAAGATTTCCGAATTTCCTCTTTAATTTCGCGATTTCCACGAAGATTTCGTGATTTCTTCTTTAATTTCGCCAAAGATCTTCCTGGATTTCGCGATTTCCCCAAAAATTTTGCGATTTATTCTTTGATTTCGCGATTTCGCCAAACATTTCGGGATTTATTCTTTGATTTGGCGATTTCGCCAAACATTTCGGGATTTATTCTTTGATTTGGCGATTTCGCCAAAAATTTCGGGATTTCTTCCTGGATTTCGCGATTTCCCCAAAAATTTCGTAATTTATTCTTTGATTTGGCGATTTCGCCAAAAATTTCGGGATTTCTTCTTTGATTTCGCGATTTCCCCAAAAATTTCGTAATTCTTTGATTTCGCGATTTCGCCAAAAATTTCGGGATTTCTTCTTTGATTCCGCCAAAGATTTCGTGATGTATTTGATTTCGCGATTTCGCCAAAAATTTCGTGATTTTATTCTTTGATTTCGCGATTTCTTTGATTTCACCTAAGAATTTGTGATTTGTTCTTTGATTTCGCAATTTCGCCAAAGATATTCGGGATTTCTTCCTGGATTTCGCCAATGATTTCACCAAAGTTTTCGTGATTTCTTCATTCATTTCACGGTTTCGACAAAGATTTCGCAATTTCCTCTTTCATTTCGTAATTTGTTCAAAGATTTCGCGATTTTGCTTGAAGCGTACGGGATTTCGTGTAAATGTCGGACCCCTTTGATTTTCCTCGCAAAATAAACATGTTTTAGACCTAACTGTATTAAGAGCTAATTTATTTTGCAATTGCACACGCAGATAGTGAGTTGTTCCAGAGATGGACACGCCTATGTTTGGAACCTGTTAGACGGACGCAAAATATCGGAACTAAAATACACCTTGCCAAATGGGGATGAAAAATATAATTTTCGAGGATGCAGGTCAGAATGTTTCTTTTCATCTTGCAATAGTTGATAAGTACTCATCACTGGACACATCATGTCCTATATGAATTTTAACTTATTTCCGGCCCTTAATAAGAAAGTGTTCACTTCAAGTATATTCCACTCGATCATGCTTGTTGCTCGAGCAGCCGGCGTGATCGAGTGGGCTATGCTTTAAGGAAATTTGCAGATTTCATTCAGGGTGGGAAATAAGGATTTTTTTTTAAACTGGACACTGGGCCAGCGACCCCTCTGGCCTGGAATAAATAAACTGGTCCATGACCACTGACCAGGGCGCGTCGTCTGCTTTATTGAAGAAGTGGATAGTTAAAATATATTAGATAATGTCTGGACTCTGGAAACCCTTGAATTTTCTTAGTGGTCCGATTTATTTTTTAAACTGGTCCAGGCAATTTTCAAACTGGTCATTTGCCCTGTGTCACCACCTTATTTCCCACGCTGACGCGAGTTGCTTTGCGTTGTCGAGTGCGTGATGGAGTGGGCTATGCCCGGAGTCCCAACCCCCGCGACCAGTCTGGGAAATAAGAATATTTTTTTAAACTAGTCCTTGGGACGAGTGACCACCTAGTGTCCGAAATAATAAACTGGTCTCCGGACTGGTCCCCGCATTTGTTCTCATATAGCTTTAAAATTAATAAACTGGTCCCGAGGACCATTAACCCCCACTAATTGAATTTAAAAACTAGTCCAAGCAATTAGTAAACTGGTCCCGAGAACCAGTAACCCCCACTTCTTGAATTAAAAAACTAGTCCAAGCAATTAATAAACTGGTCCCGAGGACCAGTAACCCCCACTTCTTGAATTTAAAAACTAGTCCAAGCAATTAATAAACTGGTCCCGAGGACCAGTAACCCCCACTTCTTGAATTTAAAAACTAGTCCAAGCAATTAATAAACTGGTCCCGAGGACCAGTAACCCCCACTTCTGGGTTAGCTTATGGCAGAGCTGAATTGGTTAAGCCGCGTTTACACTAGACACTTTGAAACTTTATGGAAAAGTGTAACCCAGTTTAAAAAAAACTATTGAGACTCTTTGGCGTTCCCCGAGACTCTTTGGCGTTCCCCCGAGACTCTTTGGCGTTCCCCCGAGACTCTTTGGCGTTCCCCCGAGACTCTTTGGCGTTCCCCCGAGACTCTTTGGCGTTCCCCCGAGACTCTTTGGCGTTCCCCCGAGACTCTTTGGCGTTCCCCGAGACTCTTTGGCGTTCCCCGAGACTCTTTGGCGTTCCCCGAGACTCTTTGGCGTTCCCCCGAGACTCTTTGGCGTTCCCCCGAGACTCTTTGGCGTTCCCCGAGACTCTTTGGCGTTCCCCCGAGACTCTTTGGCGTTCCCCGAGACTCTTTGGCGTTCCCCCGAGACTCTTTGGCGTTCCCCCGAGACTCTTTGGCGTTCCCCGAGACTCTTTGGCGTTCCCCGAGACTCTTTGGCGTTCCCCCGAGACTCTTTGGCGTTCCCCGAGACTCTTTGGCGTTCCCCGAGACTCTTTGGCGTTCCCCCGAGACTCTTTGGCGTTCCCCCGAGACTCTTTGGCGTTCCCCCGAGACTCTTTGGCGTTCCCCCGAGACTCTTTGGCGTTCCCCGAGACTCTTTGGCGTTCCCCGAGACTCTTTGGCGTTCCCCGAGACTCTTTGGCGTTCCCCGAGACTCTTTGGCGTTCCCCCGAGACTCTTTGGCGTTCCCCCGAGACTCTTTGGCGTTCCCCCGAGACTCTTTGGCGTTCCCCCGAGACTCTTTGGCGTTCCCCCGAGACTCTTTGGCGTTCCCCCGAGACTCTTTGGCGTTCCCCCGAGACTCTTTGGCGTTCCCCCGAGACTCTTTGGCGTTCCCCCGAGACTCTTTGGCGTTCCCCCGAGACTCTTTGGCGTTCCCCCGAGACTCTTTGGCGTTCCCCCGAGACTCTTTGGCGTTCCCCCGAGACTCTTTGGCGTTCCCCCGAGACTCTTTGGCGTTCCCCCGAGACTCTTTGGCGTTCCCCCGAGACTCTTTGGCGTTCCCCCGAGACTCTTTGGCGTTCCCCCGAGACTCTTTGGCGTTCCCCCGAGACTCTTTGGCGTTCCCCCGAGACTCTTTGGCGTTCCCCCGAGACTCTTTGGCGTTCCCCCGAGACTCTTTGGCGTTCCCCGAGACTCTTTGGCGTTCCCCGAGACTCTTTGGCGTTCCCCCGAGACTCTTTGGCGTTCCCCCGAGACTCTTTGGCGTTCCCCCGAGACTCTTTGGCGTTCCCCCGAGACTCTTTGGCGTTCCCCGAGACTCTTTGGCGTTCCCCGAGACTCTTTGGCGTTCCCCCGAGACTCTTTGGCGTTCCCCCGAGACTCTTTGGCGTTCCCCCGAGACTCTTTGGCGTTCCCCCGAGACTCTTTGGCGTTCCCCCGAGACTCTTTGGCGTTCCCCCGAGACTCTTTGGCGTTCCCCCGAGACTCTTTGGCGTTCCCCCGAGACTCTTTGGCGTTCCCCGAGACTCTTTGGCGTTCCCCCGAGACTCTTTGGCGTTCCCCCGAGACTCTTTGGCGTTCCCCCGAGACTCTTTGGCGTTCCCCCGAGACTCTTTGGCGTTCCCCCGAGACTCTTTGGCGTTCCCCCGAGACTCTTTGGCGTTCCCCCGAGACTCTTTGGCGTTCCCCCGAGACTCTTTGGCGTTCCCCCGAGACTCTTTGGCGTTCCCCCGAGACTCTTTGGCGTTCCCCCGAGACTCTTTGGCGTTCCCCCGAGACTCTTTGGCGTTCCCCCGAGACTCTTTGGCGTTCCCCCGAGACTCTTTGGCGTTCCCCCGAGACTCTTTGGCGTTCCCCCGAGACTCTTTGGCGTTCCCCCGAGACTCTTTGGCGTTCCCCCGAGACTCTTTGGCGTTCCCCCGAGACTCTTTGGCGTTCCCCGAGACTCTTTGGCGTTCCCCGAGACTCTTTGGCGTTCCCCCGAGACTCTTTGGCGTTCCCCCGAGACTCTTTGGCGTTCCCCGAAACTCACTGAGACTGTTTTAAATTTGAATTCCGTAGGTACGGGATTGTTGAGAATGATAAAAACAATTTCCGTCTATTCACAACATTGATTCCAAAGATACGCAAGAAACCTTTGCTGCCATGTTACATTTTGAAATGGGATACGCAAAAATACGTCTTAGAAAAATTCGTTTCTACCGGCACTGATATGCTCTCGGCTTTAACTGTGAGGTAATTATATTTAAGTTGTTCATTAATGATAATATTTTTGTAAATTTGTCCTTCTTTACTACCGTAATTAAATTAAATATAAGTCTGAATCGTCTTAGTGAGGAAATTTTGCCAAAAGAAAAGGCTTTAAGTAAACAGGGTTCATACAAACCTGGAAAACCGGGGCAACCTGGAAAATCAGGGAAATAAATAGTTGACAAAAACCTCAGGGAAAACTCAGGGAAATTTAGAATTTTTAGTAAAATTCAGGGAAATTTGCGACAAACAGGGGCCGTGTAATTAAGCAAAATGTTCGTGAACATCCCCTCCATAGGATTAACATTACACTATACTTTGGAGGCTCGTAACTCTGGTTCTACTTGAGATACAAGGATGTCCTTTGAGTATGTTATAGTCCAATTCGCCCCCCATCCTCCTTCGTTAACATTTGCTCCATAGGATACTCCATATAGGGGAAAAACTCGGGGAAATTTGTTTTCCCAAAGTTGTATGAACCCTGAACTGTAAAATAATTAGGCTTAAAGGAATGGTTCACCCATAAACCTTTTTGTCTCTTAGCGTCAATAGTACTTTTATAAAGATAGTGGTACCAAGAAGTGATATCTAGTTTACTAGGGAGAAGGTATAAGATGCCTAAGTATTCGCGCGCCATAATCCCAGTCCCCCTTTCAAAATACAGGGGGGGGGGGGTAAAAGGAGGCCGGGCTATTTTGCCTCTCCTCAGTCGGAAAATATGATTGTAATTTTCGTCATTCGCGTCGCGCTGACATGAGTTTTCAAGAACCAATGAGATGCTGGTTGTAATTTAGAGGTGGCGGGGATTAACTACGGACCTACTATACGTTTGGACTGGAGATAAGCTGCATGAAATGTGACGAATTTAAACCTACTCCCTAATAAACTAGATATCACTTCTTGGTGGTACTACTGAAATTTAATTAGTAACGATAGTTTTCATTTTATAATTAAAATAAAATTTTATATGGACATCACCATTAACCCCTATCTCTAAACCTGCGAGATGATTGGCTGGATGAGATAGGCGTTTAGCCAATGAGATTTTTGCACTCCCAAGTAGAAGATTTTAGCTTTTTTTTTTTGCATCAAAATGGTTACGATTAATGAGATAGAATATGTGTATTAAACCTAGAGTTGCAATTCAAATCGGCTTACCGCGAAACACATTGGTTTTATCAAGCACGTTTATCAAAATATGACAGCGCCATCTCTGCGCCTCTAGCGGAACTAATTACAACTTTACTCGCTTATTTGCAATCAGAAACATCGTTATGATTTTTATTTCATCTATTTATTACATTAAAAAGGACTAGAATTTTTATTATTTAACTTGCTTATTTTATTTAACACGTTTAATTATTAAAAATTATCTTGACAGCTTGGTACGCAGATCATAGCACTAATAATAAAGTTCTTCAAATGATTAATAGGTGGCGCCACCCATATTTGATTAAGATTCATGCTCGACAAAAAGTGTATCGCGAAACGTCGATCTCGAGATCCCACGTTACGACTCTAGCATACATATATTCTATTTCATTGGTTAAGATCTGCCACGATTCGCTAGCGTACTAGGCCTTGGCTACGGGCGCTACCAACGTAACTTGTCGCCGGTCGAGCGCTCAAACGCGTAATAGTCGAGTTTACTTTTTAGTAGAAGCTTGTCCTATAGATACCTCGGGCAATGAGATTGAGGACTGAAGTAATATATGAGAGTGACGTATCGCACTCTCTCTGGCTTTGCGGAAAAAGCACCATACAGGCGCTATAAGGTCCTCAATGCAATTAGTTTTACTGATTTTATTTAAAATATACTTAAAGTGTTAGTGACATAATTTTCGTCACCCACAAACTTAAAATGCTAAAAAAATCCTTGAAAAATCTAGTTTATTGTGATATGTTTACTTTGTATTTGGTTTCGTAGAAATTTTTAAAATTGCAATCAAAGTTTTGTGTTTGGAAAAGGCCTAGTTAAAATTTTGTTTCGCTTGATGACGTAGTAAGGAGAAACTTTCACTCTAGATTTCACTCACGTGACGCCTATAAGTGTCTCAGCGCCGCGTTAAGCCTATTTTATTCAGATTCGCGCGGCATTAGTAGACTCGGGAGTCTCGGGCGCGGGCGCTTGGCTTTTCCGCGAGATGCCGTGAGTGACGTAGCAAGGAGAAAACCCGCCAAAAATCTTCTCCGCAAAATTTGCTTTTGCCCCCCAAATTTCAAGTTTTCAAAGTGTTTTTTTCTGTGTTTTCCCTCATATTTATATATTTATCAAGCATATTTTTGGAATCAGAAGAGTTTAAACTCTCAAAAAAGTAAGGTTTTCTTTAGATTTGAGATAATTTTTAAATCACGTCGCTATTCCTTTAATGTAAAAATTTTTCAACTCTCGAAATCTTGGTTTTGGGTGTAATTAAAGGGATTAAAGCAAAAACGTTTATGGGTGAACCATTCCTTCTGGTTTGGCAGCCAGTCGTGATCTGCTTCTGGTTCCCACCGGTCGCGAGCTGAGCCCAGGGCCGGAATAAGCAATTTTGCACCCGGGGGCCGAGATAATGTGCGCCCCCTTAAGTCGAAATAATGAAACAGCAAATGTTGCTAAGCTGGGGAATAGTTTAACTCAATGTGCCCCCAACAAGCGTTGCGCCCGTGGGCCAGTACCCCCTCGTCCCTCTTTAATCCGGCCCTGACTATAACATACTCAAAGGGCATTTCCCTATCTCTAGTAGAACCAGAGTTATGAGCCTCCAAATTTGGGTGTAATGCTCTTCCTTTGGACGGTCTGTTTATGAACATTTTCCTCAATTACTTAGCAACTGTTTGCTCAATCCCGAAGTTTTTTTAGTATGGTTGGATGGGGGGGCAAATAGGACTATAACGTACTCAAAGGAGATCCCCGGATCTCTAGTAGAACCAGAGTTATGAGCCTCCAAAGTTGGGTGTAATGCTATTCCTATGGAGAGTATGTTTATGAACATTTTTCTCAATTACTCGGTCCCCAAGTTTTTACTATGGTTGGATGGGGGCAAATAGGACTACAACGTACTCAAAGGAGATCCCCGGATCTCTAGTAGAACCAGAGCTATGAGCCTCCAAAGATTAGTGTAATGCTATTAATATGGAGGGGGGTATGTTTGTGACACTTTCCTCAATTAATTGGCCCCTACTTACTCGATCCCAAAGATTTTAGTATGGTTGGATCAAGGAACATGGAGATGGGGAAGTTTGGTCAGTATAGGAATCTCTCTTCACGAAATGTAGCAGGTCACATGACTTATATTCGGCGTTAGTTTGAACTGCGCAGGAACCCGGTAGTTCCGCCTATCCTCAGCACGATGCGCGGGAAAAGTGTGGCGCATGCGCACATGCACATCCACGCCGAAAACGGGATTTTTGGGCGACCAGAGTTATAGCGTTACACGAAACTTCCCTATCTCCATCTTCCTTGGTTGGATTGGGAACTCAATGCGCCCCCAAGAAGCCTTGCGCCCAGGGGCCAGTGCCCCCTCGCCCCCTCCCCCTTTAATCCGGCCCTGGCTGAGCCTATGTTTATGACCCTTCATTTATTACAGCGATGATGGTAGATTTCTTGGACTGGGCACTTTGAACGGAACGGTGGATATCTACATCGCCTTCAGCCTACAGAGATTGTACCACTTACCAAACGCCCACAGTTTCTTCGTTACCGGTCTGGAATTCCTGAAGTCAGCCGAAGAAACTAAACGCATAACGGGAGATCAAGATGTCTCCCTCATTAGCGTCTCTGTTGATAATCACATCACAATTCATCATGTTCCTAAGCAAGGTAAATGAACTACGCCTACTTGCTTCATTTAGCCTAAAATTAATCTTACAAATTATGGGAAAAACTGGGTCTGCGAAATTCAATTTGAGTATATTATCAAAAGGGAATAATTCACAAAAGGGGATAATGGACAAAAAAGGGGATAATGGACAAAAAAGGGGATAATGGACAAAAAAGGGGATAATGGACAAAAAAGGGGATAATGGACAAAAGGGGATAATGGACAAAAGGGGATAATAGACAAAAGGGGATAATAGACAAAAGGGGATAATGGACAAAAGGGGATAATGGACAAAAAAGGGGATAATGGACAAAAAAGGGGATAATGGACAAAAAAGGGGATAATGGACAAAAAAGGGGATAATGGACAAAAAAGGGGATAATGGACCAAAAAAGGGGATAATGGACAAAAAAGGGGATAATGGACAAAAAAGGGGATAATGGACAAAAAAGGGGATAATGGACAAAAAAGGGGATAATGGACAAAAAAGGGGATAATGGACAAAAAAGGGATAATGGACAAAAAAGGGGATAATGGACAAAAAAGGGGATAATGGACAAAAAAGGGGATAATGGACAAAAAAAGGGGATAATGGACCAAAAAAGGGGATAATGGACCAAAAAAGGGGATAATGGACCAAAAAAGGGGATAATGGACAAAAAGGGGATAATGGACAAAAAAGGGGATAATGGACAAAAAAGGGGATAATGGACAAAAAAGGGATAATGGACCAAAAAAGGGGATAATGGACCAAAAAAGGGGATAATGGACAAAAAAGGGATAATGGACAAAAAGGGGATAATGGACAAAAAAGGGGATAATGGACAAAAAAGGGGATAATGGACAAAAAAGGGGATAATGGACAAAAAAGGGGATAATGGACAAAAAAGGGGATAATGGACCAAAAGGGGATAATGGACCAAAAAGGGGATAATGGACAAAAAAGGGGATAATGGACAAAAAAGGGATAATGGACAAAAAAGGGGATAATGGACAAAAAAGGGGATAATGGACAAAAAAGGGGATAATGGACAAAAAAGGGGATAATGGACAAAAAAGGGGATAATGGACAAAAAAGGGGATAATGGACAAAAAAGGGGATAATGGACAAAAAGGGGATAATGGACAAAAAAGGGATAATGGACAAAAAAGGGGATAATGGACAAAAAAGGGGATAATGGACAAAAAAGGGGATAATGGACAAAAAAGGGGATAATGGACAAAAAAGGGATAATGGACAAAAAAGGGGATAATGGACAAAAAAGGGATAATGGACAAAAAAAGGGGATAATGGACAAAAAAGGGGATAATGGACAAAAAAGGGGATAATGGACCAAAAAGGGGGATAATGGACAAAAAGGGGATAATGGACAAAAAAGGGGATAATGGACAAAAAAGGGATAATGGACAAAAAAGGGGATAATGGACCAAAAAAGGGGATAATGGACCAAAAAAGGGGATAATGGACAAAAAAGGGGATAATGGACAAAAGGGGATAATAGACAAAAGGGGATAATGGACAAAAGGGGATAATGGACAAAAAAGGGATAATGGACAAAAAGGGGATAATGGACAAAAAAGGGGATAATGGACAAAAAAGGGGATAATGGACAAAAAAGGGGATAATGGACAAAAA